>JAHFWL010000649.1:0-299143 GCA_021292165.1 Shinisaurus crocodilurus
AAGGTCAAGTTTACTAGTGTAATGGGCACTGGCCACATGGGAACTCCTCCCTGGGAATGTACTGGCATGTGGCTACATACCCCTAGCAGTTGGTAGCATTAAATCTTTGTGCAAACTTTAAAGAAAGCTGAATGTAAGTATTTTCCTGGAAGGCAGATTGGATGAGGACTATGAGCTCTAAGAATATAACCATACTCCATTTGGCCATATTGTTTCAAATATTAATATATTATCAATTAAGGCAAAAGAACCACCAGTCACTAACAAGAGCACAACTACAGGTGTTTCTTCTTGTTCTGACTTTGATGTACTAAAGGGCTGATAAGTAAGGCTCCTGGCTCAGGCTGAGGTGGTGTTCTTCTAAAATGATGACATCAGTTCTTCTCGTCCGATCCTCTGGGTGTTGTCTTTGATGGTCGTCCCGTCCGAGGTCTGAGATGATATTGATGTCCTGGCACGAATTCTTCTGTTTCAGGGGAAGAGGTTACTAGCACATTTCACCCTGAATTGGTGGAGGCGTTATTGTGTCCTCATTCTCATCGGGGTAGAGATGTTGGGAGGCTTGGATCCACGTCTGGAGTCCTTGGCACTTCACAGCTTTAAAGTACCTGGTATGGTGCTTTTCCACTTTGGATCCAGCAGATGATCTTCTTTGATGTATCTTAATACGAATCCAGTCACTTGGTTCAATAGTGTCCTTCAGTGCTGGGCTGGTGCTGAGCCACCTCTATCTGTGAATAAAAAGTCTTCACACATCTCATTAGGGCCTTGCAGTAATTTTGAATTGTATCATCAAGCAGGTGTATATGTCTGGCTAGGTCTAGATTGGTGTCTCATTAATATCCATGAGGGGTCAAGTCCAGTTACTTGATTTGCTGTGGATCTCATACTCATGAGGGCTATGGGCAGTGCATCTAGCCATTTTAGTCTTGTCTCTGCACATATTCTAGCCAGTTTGCTTTTCAGTATTCTATTATGTCTTTCTATAGCTCCCGAGATTGTGGATGATACAGGCAATGGAAATGTTGCTGGACTTGTAATGTCCTGCACACTTCTCTTACCACCTGTCCAGTAAAATGTGATCTCCTGTCACTGTTTATGGAGCAAGGTATTCTGAATCTGGGGATCAATTATTTTAGCATTTTTTTTTGCTTACTGTTGTGGTGTCAGCCTTCACGCAAGGGTTGCGTCAACCCATTTAGAATACATACAAATAACTAAAGAACATATTGATAGGAACAACACTGGGCATTTCAATAAAAATCAATTTGTATATTACAAAAGGTCCCCAGGGTGTGGGGGCATGCTCATTATTTTATTTTTTACAGGCTTACCACTGTTATGAGCCTGCATACCGCACACTGGCAAGGACTGAGTTGCTGCAGATGTAAAATTAATCCCAACCAATCTTTGTTAAACAATTCAATGATCCCCCTTGCTCACATGTGACAAGTCTATGGAGGCATGTGAGTAATTTAGGAAAAGAACTCTGGGCATCACTAGGCGGCCGTCCGAATGATGCCATAGAGTCTTTAGAGAGAAAGCAATTTGCAAATTTCCATGTCCCTCCCCCCCCATTTTCTGGGGTCAAATTCTGGATAGCAGCAAGATTTGCAATTCAGGTGTGACATTGCTATAAAGTCTGGCAAGGGGAGAAATGCAGGAAGAATTGACCTTTTAAAATTAGGCTTGCCTGTCTTTTGCCAGGAAATCTGGAGGGGTTAACAATAAAAATCTTTAGCAAGGTAAACCAAGCTTTAGAAAACTAACCAAATGCTACCTTTTAAAACACAACAAAGCCAAAAGGCACTTATGCAACCAAAGGTTTAAAAATACTGGGATGCAAAACTATTAGCAATTAGAAGATGCAATTTTTAAAATGCAGTGGCAACTGTGATGGGATTCATATAGAGTTGAAGGGGCCTACAACACCCCCCCCCCCCCACGTTTCAGACAAGCTGAGCCAGCATGAGCCACAAAGGGAGCACTTGTGTAATTTAAACTAGAACACTTTTCTTGAAAACCAGCCTAATAACATAAAGTGAAACAGGAATTGCAATTCTTTTAGTATCTTGGTGCTACTGTGCTATGTTGCACCCAAATACTATTTAACAAAGTTTTCTGCTAGCTTGCCATAAAGCTACTAGCCAAGCATAAATTCTGAAATTAAACTGCCCAAATTAACCAACGATGCCTGTTGGTTTGCCTTTGGCAAAAAAACCAACTAAGCATGGATTGTGTTAAAGAGGGGAGGGGTAAAATTCAGGGAAACCCACTCTAACAAAACTGGGCACTAAACTTAAAGGCAAAACTTGAATGCAGCCACAAACACTCATGAGTGTTGCTGCCATTTTAAAAAATATTTTGTTTGATTTTTCTAGCAGCTATAACAAATATTTTTTTTCTTCTCATTTTGGACTTCTCGCCTCCAGATCTGAGGAAGTGTGCTTTGGTTATGGAGCGAGCACACTCTCTCTCTTCACTAAACACAGGACTGGTGGAGACTCCAAAAGGCACCAAAACTTTGCTTATGCTCAGGAACTCTTTGCACAAAAAGCTCACAACGTTTTTGTTATTGTTGTTGTTTTTCTTTAACACAACACAGGGTTCTTTGAGTACTTCTTAATATATATATATATTTAAAGATACGCATTCTCTTTTTTGTTTATGTTTTGACACTGCTTAACACAACTTTCTTTCAAATAGCTTTTTCAAAATCTTTACTTCTTATCACATCTTTTACAACTTTCTTTTGCCTGCATAACTTGGGCAGAGAGGGTTTTATTTCCTTTTTTTTTATGCCCTTCTGTTTGCAATTCTAATGTTTTTTTTGCATCTGCCCTTGTCCAACCTTTCTCTTGGCCTAGTTTTTCTTTTCCTTATCTTTTTTTTTCTTTTCCACATTTTCCTAAATGGCCCTCTTCCCCCCCCCTCCTCGGGGCAGAGGGGACAGTCTACATGCCTTTAAATAATCATCTCTTTTCTTTTTTTCAAAAACCTTTTGGCTCCACTCATTGGTGAAGCTCTTGAATCTTCTGTGAAAATAGTTAACCATTTCTTTTTGAGCTTATCCTGCATCAGCTGTAGTCTCAGAGAAAAGCCTGCCTTGATCAGGGCAGACTCTTTCTGACCTTTTAAAGCTAACACAGTTCAATTCTCAAAAGGCACTAACACTTTGTTTATGCTCAGAAAACCTGCATTCTCAATACTCAGACTCTCTCAAAAATACTTCTTTTATTTACAGGTATTAATCTTGATCTAGTCAGTTTTAGGTTTCACTACTGTAGTAAGGGCATCTCTAGAATATTTCATTGCTGAAGCCTTCTATTTGTAGAACATTTAACTTCTTTGCTTTGACTCTGATTTTTTCATAGAAGCGCATCAAGTAATTTCATTTGCATCTCTATCAATTTAATAGGATCATTAAACTTTGTATCAGTTACTGGCCATTTCTTTTTTTCTTTCTTTTTTTTCTTTCTTAAGACTACTGTTGGCAGAACAAGTCTTAAGTAATTGATTTAAGTCTATCCAGGTAGGGATATAAATAATTACAGTCTCAAATTCTTCCTTGAATTTGACTGGTTCTTCTCACAAGTTAGGAAATTATTTTACTATATTCCTTAAATCTCTTGGTGTCTATGGGTCATGGACAGCCACTAGAGTCTTATCTCTTGCAGGTACCTCTTACTTAGTGGAGCCAGGGTGACTGACCCATAATTTGGGGTGACTAACAGTCTTTGAGAAGGAACAGAGCCAGGCAAGGTGGTTGCTTCTGGGTTCTTAATTTTTCTGGGCATCTAGTTCCTTCTGTTAACTGCTCTTTCTGGCTAGGCAGAGGTGGGTTAGGGTGAAGGAGTGGCCACTGGGGTAGTTTCAGCATCATCATGCGAAAACCTTCTACTTTCATCCTCATTTTGGGGTCTTCTCATGTAGGTAAGGATAATCATCTACAGGATCTTGCTTTTTCTTAAAAAAAAAATATCATTTTTCTTCGCTAGCAATGGATATAGGAGCCAATGGTGGTGGTTGGCTGCAGGCCTGCTTAAATTTTAGTTGATCTTTTAATATATATATTTGAATCTTTCAAGCTTTTAAGCTTGGATTCATGCATGCGTTTTGAAGCTTCTTCATACCAATTAAAATACACTTCCCATTGAGTCTGAGGTACCTTACTTCCTCATGACTCGAGCGCTCCCCTTAAGTGCACTATCCTGTCCCAAGTCAAACGTTCCTCCCAGTGGGAACTGTTTACTAGGATCATCCTTTGTCATGACATTCCATTTCTCGAGAAATTTACACACCTACCTATGGCCATAAGGTGTGTACCTACAACATGCTAGCATTCCCTTGGGGGGGATCTCCTTTGATCTTGCACCCCCTATTCTTCACACTCATACAGGACACTCATCCAGGGCAAACTTATTGAGGGATGTTCCTCATTTGAGTCTCAGACAGCGGCTCAACACCTTGATCGGCTCACTCAGTCTTTCAACTGCGGCACAATCCCTTTTTGTCGGCTCAGTCAGTCTTATGACTTCAAATGGGACTCATGAGTCTTGGAAACAGGAAAAGGGATTTACTTGCTCTACTGGGACACAGGGTTCCACTACATACTGGTTTAGTATGTGGTTTAAGTCCTGGTCCTGATCAGCAGATTCATGAACAGTCACACGTCACTGGGTCACGAGGTTCCACTGAGCCCACTTGCTTTTGAAACACTGCCGATCATTGGGTTTCCCCTCACGAACAGGTTCAGGGCGTCTTGACTCAGTTTAAGTCCCAGACCTGGTCAGCAACTTATACACACTCATCCGTGAGAATTTTAGGAAGATGTGCCTTTTCCACACAGTAAAACCATGGGTACTGGGCAAATTGGGAAAAGGGAAAAGGGTCTGTCTGTTGGGGCACGAGGTTCAGCTTTCGCCTAGTCCCAGCCCTGGTCAACAGCTCATAAATCTAGCAATCATACTTTCACAGACATGCATACAATCCTATAGGAAATTTCTTTCGTCTCTAAAACCTCATGGTGGTTAACTGTTTTGTAAATATGCTTGGCAACACTGCAACAAATGTTTTTGTATTATAGAATGTAATGGAACTGATACAGTCCGTGACTATCCTTGAAACCCTTGATAAAGGCAAATATGCACGAAACAAGAATTCCAAACCAGTTTCTTGTTGGGGAGAAAAACAAGTGAGGATACGGTGAATATCAGGATTCTGGAAACCATTCCAAGGAGAAATAATGCTTTAAGCCACTCAGGAAGAAAAAACAGAGAGGAAGGCTTAGTTGAAGGCCATCTCAAAAGAATTAGAGTAAAGGCTTCAGCTACTCCATAAAGAGAAAGTAAAAACAGAGGAAGGTTTTCATTAACTCTATAAAGCATAATACAGTAAAGTTTGGTGGATGTTTACCATTGGGTATTTCTATAATTATACATGATTTATACTCCATGTCACAGCATGATTAGTGAACAGTTTGTAAAGTTTGATTATTGAATAGTTTTTAAAGTTTATATCAATACAATAAATCTGATATTGCAAAATATATTATAAATGTATTGTAAAAAGTTGTCAAAAAATTAAAAATAGATAAAAGAAAGTTCTATCACAGTGGTGTTTTCACACTTTTTTTGATACTTGTATTTCCATGATTCTCCTTTGACATCAGCTTCCCAAGTTAGACTGGCAGGTTTGGATGTCCTAAGCGCCCCTTCTTTCCTGAGAAGAGCAGTGGGGTGTTGGGAGGTGACACCGCCTTCAGTTTTGAATGCTTTGTTTTGATGTATTAAAAAAAAAAACCCACCAAAGGAGATGTAGGCATCTTTTAACCTTTTTGAAAATTATGTTATAGACAAGGTTTGCTGTCTATTTTTTTCCACAGGAAAGCTGTGGAAAAAAACTGTTTAAATAAAAACAAGACAGAAAAAAAAGTTGAAAAGAAAGGAGAAAGCCACTTACTGCTAAGCTGCAGTTTGTGCAAAACCCAGTAGCCAGACTAATAATCAGGACCAGAAGGTCTGAACATATAACACCAATTCTGGCTCACTTGCATCGGCTGCCTATACACTTCCGAGCCTGATTCAAGGTGCTGGTTTTAACCTATAAAGCCTTACACAGCTTGGGACTGCAATACCTGATGGAATGCCTCTCCCAACCGCAAACTACCCAGAAACTATGCTCAACATCTGGGGCCTTCCTCCGAGTACCACCTCCACAGGAAGCTTGGAGGGCAGCAACAAGGAGGAGGGTCTTTTCAATGGCGGCTCCCCAACTGTGGAATGATCTCCCCACTGAGGCCCGCCTGGCGCCAACTTTGTCATCCAGCTTTCAGTACCAGGTTAAGATGGCCCTCCGTGCTGAGGCATTTAAAGATATTTAAGGTCATTGGCTTGATGATGGTACCCATGTCTGGTGTTTTTAGCAAGACTTTTTTGTATTAAATACTGTTTTAGCTGCTAAATTGTTTTAATATTTTTTAAAAAAAAAAAATCTTAACTGATTTTAAATTTTGTATTGTGGAAATGTTTTTATGGTTGTTTTTATTGTAACATGGTCCTGTTTAGAAATATCAGAAATAATTGGAATGGAATTAGAAGTCTGCCCAAAATTAGCATTGTTAACAATTACAGAAAAGTTAGTTTGTTTAAAAAATACAAAAGAATTGATTGTGAATTTGTTAACAGCAGCAAAATTAATGATAGCTAGGAATTGGAAGGTTCAACATGTGTTTTCAATTAATGAATGGTATACAGAGGTATGGGATATCACGTTAAATGATAAATTAACTTGTAATATTAAGTGTCAAAAAGGACAATTGGAGAAAGACACCTTTGTGAACATTTGGGGCAAATTTTTGGATTATGTGTTGGGGAAGGGGAAGGGGAACAAACCTTGTCAAGATTTGTTATATTTTTGGAATATAGAATAATATCTTGTCTATATACACACACAAAAAAAAAATTAAAAAAAATTGGGGTGAGAAATATAACTTGGTCCCAAGAGGTGGGGGGGTGCACAATGTTTATGTTGTATTTTTTGTTGTTGTATTTATTAGTAGTTGTAAGATGTGAAAAATTAAAAATTTAATTAAAAAAAAAAAGAACTGTTGTAAACTGCCCAGAGAGCTTTGGCTACTGGGCAGTATAGAAGATAAATAAATAAATAAATAAGCTGCTAAAATGTAATTCCCCTGCTCTGGAAGACTTTCTCAGGTTTTTTCCAGAAAACCTGAGAATGTGAAGGAAGTTTGGCCCTCAGTCCTCCCCAGATGTCACAAAAGTCTGGTTCATATCCTTTCTGCCCCCCTTGATATGAGTGTGGCATTTGTATCTGCAATGTGCAATTGCGCCATGAACATGCATGCCAACTTTCCAACAATGTCTGATTCTCCAACACAGACGTTTTGCATTGTCCTTATCCCATTGGAAATGGGTGAGGGGGTTGGGTTTTGTGTCCTCAGCATGCATTATCAAATTTCATTCCGATATGTCAGGGATGTTCAAAGGAGAAAATCATGTTACACAGAGAAATGGTGATGTAGTCCTTGCAAGGCAGGCTCAGAAATCAGCTGTGGGGGCTCAAAGCACAGACGAGCGTTTCCAGTCCCCAAATTCTCCTCCAGCTTGGAGGACAATTTCTATCCAAGCTGGAGGACAATTCTTCACTCCACTGACACCGCCTCCCCCATTCCCTTTTTGGCCCTAAGATATGGAGCTTCACGGTGTTTTGTTTTTGTGTGTGTTTTTAAATTCATACAAGCCTTTGGCATTTAACCTGGGTTGCTGCGGAAAGGATTCTAACTGGTTGTGTGTTGTTATTTCCTTTTATTGGAATGTGTTTTACTTTGTGTTTATAATCTGTCTCAGGATTTAATTTTTTCTGTTTTTATTGACATTTTACTATTTTTACCTGCCTTGAGTGCAGTTTTCAGTAGAAAATTGGGATATAAATTTAATCAATAAATAGCAAAATAAATAAATAAATCCTTGTTCCAAAGCACAGGGAATGGAGAGCCCTGGTAACACCCCATTCAATATGAATAGAAGCTAGAGCTGCCAGTAAAAAAAAGTCACACCCCCTCTTCCCACCCTGGTGTTTTCTTATATATACATGTCTGTGTGTCTCTTTGTTTCTCCAAATCTGAATTGCTACAGAAGCTTCAGGATTCAGATTTGGGCCGGGTCTACACTAAATAATGTATCATCAAGTTAGCAGAATGGCACTGCTATATTCATGTTCTGCAGTCACTATTCACAGTGCACACTTTCGTAAAATGTACTGCAGTCATTCCATTTTGCCGCCCCACACTAAACTCCATAGCGGTAATAGTGGGTGTTGCCTTGCACATGGCCCTTTAAGAGAAAGGGTTAATTTTTTTAATTCATCATCTATGTCAGTGTTCTCCAACCTTGGGTCCCCAGATGTTTTTGGCCTACAACTCCCAGCATGCCCCAGCCAGCGTAGCTGGCTGGGGCATGCTGGGAGTTGTAGGCCAAAAACATCTGGGGACCCAAGGTTGGAGAACACTGATCTATGTGCAGGAGCAAAGGAGTGAACAAGCACACAAGCAAGATTACTTTTTTGAAAAGAAAAAGAAAAGTTCCTCCTGTCCGCTGCTCCTCACAAAAAAAACATGGAGAAGGAAAAGGGAAGAGAGGCTGTGCTGCCGCCGCCGCTGTCCTCCCATGGGGTGGAGCCAGCAGGATCTGCACACTCATTCCCCTCCACCCAAAACCAATTTCCCAACGCAGTCTTCCCCCTGTGCTAAGTTTCCCAAGAATAAGCTCCATTGAAATCAATGTGATTTACTTCTGAGTAAGGCCACTGATGATAATGTGATTTATTTCTGAGTAGACATTCAGAAAGAAGCAGTGGGGAAGGAGGGCGGTGGGAAAGCAATCTCAGAGTTGCTGTTGTTTCCCCAAAGCCTCCATAGGTCCTATTCACTTTCTGATTTACTTCTGAGTAAGGCCATTGAAAATAATGTGATTTACTTCTGAGTAGACATGCATTTTGGCTCATTTACAGCTAGTTGTACTTTGGGGCAGGGGGTTGAAATGGGCACTTATTTTTTTCAAAAGGGAAGGGAGCGGGGAAGCACTTACTCTTCAGTTCACTTTGCAAGAGAGAGAGAAGTGGGGGGAGAGGGAGAGAGGCTGGAAAGTAATCTCCGCTTTGCTGAAGCCCCGATACAGCTTTGGGAGACAAAGGCTGAATGTTCCCCGCCCCTTGAAAACAATTGGCTAACACTGCTTAGGACAATTTCATAGCCACACTGAGACAGGCAACAACAGCGCCCGGTGAGAACACACATAGCCATGTACTGCGATAGTGAATTGCGATAACAGGGGGGGAAACATAATAAAGGGACTCCAGGAAATTATAGAAGAACAGAGGAACAAGGACACAAGACAAATGCAACCAGAAATGAAAAGTGAGTGCGTCGTGTGCCCTGCAAGTCGCAGAAGCGATCCAGTACTGCAATAACTGTTAGGTGTAGATCTGGCCCTGGTCTGCTTCAGAGGAGCCCCACTTTGATTCAGAAATCTTCCAAAACTGTCTGAATCAAATCCGGAACCGTTATGGTTTGGGATTTGGCCAAATGGAGTATCACTACTGTATTCTACCCCTTCTAGGTCTTACCAGAATATTTGGCTATGTATTTTTATTCTTGTAGGGGAAGGGGTTATGGTTTCTGTGATCAACTGAGTTCTTTGTGATAATGGGTTTGGTTCCATATGCTCCCGTGTTTCTGAAAAGACCAAGTATGGAAGTGTGCATGTGTGGATTCTTGCAGGTCATTCACACTCTGCGCTTGCATGCCTTCAAGACTCTCCCTCTCTCTGCCATGTCATCATCTCACTGTAATCTTAACTACTATTCAATCTAGGCATGGCTGATGTATGATTTCATGGCCCACTGGCCTTTCTCTTGGTTCCCTATATTCGGACAGGATGTTCACTAGGTTGGCCGTGCATGTGTGTCATTAAGGGTATAAAAAGAAGCAGCTTGTCCACTCTGCTGGAAGAGGCTGGAATCTAGTGCTCCTTCTACTGTGACATTGTGCTCTGCTGTGGGACACAGAATCCTGGCTCCAAGAACAAGATGCTCTTCATAAGTCAAATCTTGCTCCTAACAACCTGTGCATTCATCTACTTGGTACCTGGGGGTAAGTTCCATTCGGAAGGGATGGTGGTAAGATTTTCGATGACAGATGACATGTACAAACCAACGCCAAGGCGACTCCATTGATGGAAATTTGACATGGCTGGGAATAGAGAAGAAGATGAGAGGGGCACATTGAATTTCAGCATGTAGAAAAGCAGTAGAAAAGTGTAGTTCATGTCAACTTCAAGTCATGATAGTATGCACTGATCCAGTTGGGTGTAGGAAATTCCCTGGGTGGAATTCAGCACAGTTGTGAAAGTGGGAGTTATTAGACACTTAAACATAGAAAAAAATATAGAAAATATTGTTATGAATGGGAATAACCATTCGGGACCCGCAGCAAGATGTTGAAGTGTGAGCTGTCCCTTTTCATTGTTTTAGCTAGCCAGCCAGCCAACCAGGCCCTTCTCCATGTTACTTCATTCCATTCTTCCTTTTCCCTCCCAGTTTTTTAGTTTTCTCCAACAGTTAGCCAGTATTCTTTGAGTACTGAGCATACTCACTCCTCATTTGAGGTGTTTTGGATTCCTCGCTCCCATTAGGGCTTTGTCTTCCTCTCTCTAATGATTTCTTGTATTTTTTGCAAAGTTTGGAGTTTCCCCAAATATGCTGCTATTTATTATTGTTATTGTATATAAATATACAAAAGTTCAGATGCACACACACACGCAGATATACAAATAAGCTACTCATAATCAATTCTGGGATAACATATCAACACATTTTTCTAAATCAATCCCGTTACCTAAGCAGTAGAATGCCTGATATATAAATGATATATAAGTGGCACACTGTACTTCTCAATATATTGGTTGTCCAATATATTGGAAGGATTTATTTACTGCTGGCCGAATGGAAAACCTCAAACAAAATGATTGCAGAACCTGCATGTTTCATTCCTACCTGAAGCTGTGGTTTGAAAGAGGTGTAATCATGAGAATTTGTCTTTGGAGCAGATGCTCTACGGTGTCGACAGTGCATAGCAGGGCAACAACAGCAAATATGCGTCCCACTCAAGGGTGAAGACACCTGCAACACTGACCCAAAAATGCACTCCTGCATGGAAGTCAAAGCATATGAAGGTAAGGTACCCTATGCGGAACTCATTATCCTTCAAGTGAATTTATAACCAACTGTGCAAATGCAAACTGTGCATTTGCACAGTTAAAGCTAGTGCGCCAGCTGTGCCTGTTCCTGGAGATGTCTGATTTGGCCACAGTGACACATGCCTTAGTTGCATCTCGTTTGGATTACTGTAACGCGCTCCATGTGGGGCTGCCTCTGAGAGTGTTCAGAAACTTCAGCTTGCTCAAAGAGCTGCTGCCAGACTGCTGACTGGGGCTGGCTACAGGGAGCATACAATTCCTCTGTTACAACAGCTTCACTGGCTCCCAGTCTGTTCTGGGCACAATTCAAAGTGTGTAAAGCCCTATACGGCTCAGGTCCAGGTTATCTGAAAGACCGTGTTCTCCCCTACAAGCCTGCCCATACTTTGAGATCTTCTGAGGAGGCCCTTCTCTTGGTTCTGCCACCATCCCAGGCACGCCTGGCAGGAACACGGCAGAGGGCTTTCTCAGTGGTTGCTCCAACCCTCTGGAACTCTCTTCCCAGGGAGGCTAGAATGGCACCCTCCTTGGTATGTTTTCGTAGGCAGGCAAGAACTTTCTTGAGGAAACGATGGATTTGCACTGTTCTTATAGTTGTTGTTGTTTTAGCTGTGATATTTTATATAATTTTAATACTATTTCTATTTAATTATATTTTTAACTTTTGTATTTTTCTATTTATATGTTTTAATTGTACACATTTTAATGTTGTGAATCCGGCTTGAGTCCCAGTATTGGGGAAAAGGTGGGTTATAAATAATAATAATAATAATAATAATAATAATAATAATAATAATAATAATCTTAAGTCATCATATTAATTGGTGAATTCATCATAATAAATAGCGGGTGATTTCACTGCATTTTGCACCAGCACATTGTGTATGTGCTATTACTTTTTGTCGTTCTGTGGGGATGCCATGTTTATTTCCCCCTCTCTATCCCAGCGTTATGTGTCATGCTGTAGAAGTGGCACCCCCACCCCCCCACACCCTTCACCCAGTCATCACTCCGTACAGACCTTGAATCGGGGAATCCATTGTGTGACGTACTGCTGTGCTACTGTGTGATGCTTCTTCACCTTGTCCTGTGATGACTGTTCTGTTCCAATTCTATGATTCTGTGATCCTTTTCATCTTGTAATTTGTAATCCATAGCCCTGTCGAAAATTGGGATGTATGAATCAGCAACACTCAAGCTCATCTACGCTCTCAAAATTTCACCTCTAAGCTCATTATGACTCATGTCTATTGCATGTTGTGTGTGTTTTTCTTTTTGCATGAAAATCCGTGCGTGTTTTACACACTTTCCCCCAAATGTATACAATTGTATCTATTTTTGAAATGTACACATACTTCTCCCTTTGATTAAAGCAAGTTTGTGTACATTTTTCAAATATATGCATTTTCCAGTCACATGTTTTTAATTCTGCCAATTGAATCGCAAGTTTGGGATGTACAGACTTTGATCGCAGATTGTAATTTGGTCGGCATTCAGTTCCAGGAGGTGTGAATTGGGTACGTTCTGCTAAAAGAAGAAAAGATAAAATTTCTCATACTTCCCAAGTCAAAACAATCCAAATTCAACAAACACCTAAATGTCAGAGTCCTTGTGCAAATGCATTTGTGCTTCCATCCTTTATTACAAGTGAGCCTTGACTGGTTCCTTAGCACAGTTCTGTGGGATAGGAGGGATTTTGCCACTGCCATTCCTAGTAACTCCAAGGAGCATTTCAAGCCATAAGTTGCACCTGGGAGATGTAGTTTTTCCAAGAGCTACTCTCCATAGCCACAGTTTCCACCCAGCCCTGTGGGGGGGGGAGGGGGGGAGGTGTATATGATGCATAGATGGATAGACTGGCACTGGGTGTGATGGGAGCTTCCCAGATTTCATCCGGCGACAAGCCAGGAGATTGCCCAGCTGTCCTTATCTCAATGCTTGGAAGCGTCTCTGAGCTCTGCTGTTTGGGACAACAATAGCTCAGGGACTACACACTGTACTGGGAATAGTAACAACTTGCCTTTGCAGCTTTTGCACATCTCTCGCCTGAACTGTGATTTGTGCCCAGGGCTAGGGAAATATGGAGACAATTCTGAATTGCCATCCAATAATGATAAGGTATGTCAGCATTACAAGCTGGAAAAGAGCTAACAGGAAAAGTCAAGATTTCGCCCCCTCCCCAATGTCTCCCTGAAATCCTATCAGTACTGAAGCATTTCCAGCTGGAATGACGGGGAAATTCACCCACCAATATTTCTGAGGACCTCTGGCCCAGACAGCAGGAAAAGAAAGCAGTAAGGGTGCTATTGAATGGAAGAATTGTCACAGGATAGCACAATATTGGAGCTGGATCCAGAAAGGGGACCGTGGGATAAGCCAGGAATGATGGAAGTTATTAAGGTGAGAAAGGGGCAAGAAGAAGACTATTAGAAAAGGGAAAGGAAACAGGACGGTGGAAGGAAGAGCACCATCACTACGGATTCTATGTTGTGGGTCAAATGAATAGGACATCTGTCAGTTGGTGGTATATAAATTTAATTGAGTCAAATTTAAATTTAACTCAAGATCTGCAGCTAAGAAGCCACTGTCTAGCAACCGGGACATGCTCCAGGGAAGGTGAGCTGGGATCTTACCATGTACCAGCCCCTCACCCCTGGGTCGTTGCTTGCTATTGGCTGGACTGGACTGTTTGCTCCTGCTTCTGGGAGGGGCCTTTGTTGCCGGCAAGACAGGGAACCTCCTCCAGGCCTGATTACAAAGCGAGCCAGCTGTGCTGACTCTGCCAAGGCCTTATCTGCTAGCACAAGCATTGGGGTGGCGATGCCCCGGTGGCAAGGACCCTGAAGGGGACAACACCAAAGGTGGCTGCCCCTTTGCAGGGGAGCTGCTTTGAGGGGGACACAAGGGCAAGGGCAATATTTTCTTCTCTATTTAGTTTTCTCAGAGCCCTTGTTGGGGTAGATTGCTTCCCCCTCCTTTCTTACTAGAGCCTGAGGATATGCCTTTGAGGGCAGATATGGGGCCAAGTGGGGGGCTTTCTGGGGGGGCCCATCAGTGTAGTGATGGGCAGATGGAGTTATGGCATTGGGAGGAGGGATAGCCGGGTAAAGAGAATGTGGCCCAGACAGTTAATGAGACTGATTATCTGGATCCAGTTTGGTTGCGGTTAAGGCCGGGTTTTGCCATGGAAACAGCTTGGGTCACCCTGTATGATGACCCATGTCGGGAGAGAGACAGGGCAAGTGTGACCCTGTTGATGCTCCTTGATCTCTCAGCGGCTTTTGATACCATCAACCATGGTATCTTTCTGGGGCGGCTGTCGGAGTTGGGAGTGGGGGGGTGTACTGCATTGAAGTGGTTCCACTTCTACCTGGATGGCCAGCTCCAGAAGGTGGTGCTTGTGGAATACTGTTCGGCCCCGTGGACTCTCCAGTATGGAGTTCCTCAGGGGTCGGTCTTATCTCCCATGCTATTCAACATCTACATGAAACTGCTGAGTGGGGTCATCCGGAGTTTTGGAGTGTGTTGCCATCAGTGTGCTGATGACACACAGCCCTATCTCTCCTTCTCATCTTCAGCACGTGAAACTGTGGATGTGCTGAACCGGTGCCTGACTTCGACAATGGACTGTATGAGGCCTAACAAACTGAAGCTCAGTCCAGACAAGACAGAGGTGCTGTTAGTGGTGGTTCCTCTGGCTGGATGGAGGGTGTTTAACCTGTTTTGGATGGGGTTACACTCCCCTTGAAGGAGCAGGTTCATATCTTGTGGGTCCTCCTTGAGCCATCTTTGTCACTTGAGGCTCAAGTGGCCTGAGTGGCATGGAATACCTTCTATCAGCTCTGGCTGGTGGCTCAGCTACACCCCTATCTGGACAGGGATAGCCTGGTTTCAGTAATCTCTAAGCTTGACTACTGCAATGCACTCTCCGTGGGGCTGCCCCTGAAGACTGTTCAAAGCTGCAGCTTGTCCAAAATATGGCAGCCAGATTAATAACTGGGACCAGGAGGTATGAACATATAACACCAGTTGTTGCCCACTTGCATTGGCTGCCTATATGCTTCCAAGCCTGATTCAAGGTACTGGTTTTAACCTATAAAGTTAAAATATAAATATAACCTATAAAGTTAAAATATTTATAAATAAATAAATAGAGCCCTACACGGCTTGGGACCACAATACCTGATGGAACGCCTGTCCCAACCACAATCTACCCGGACACTACACTCAGCATCTGACTGTCTCCTCTGACTGTCTCCTCTGAGGGAGGCTCGGAGGGTGGCAACAAGGGGGAGGACCTTTTCTGTGTTAGCCCCCCAACTGTGGAACAAGCTCCCCACTGAGGCCCGCCTGGCTTCAACTTTACTATCCTTTCAGCACCTCTATGCTGAGGCATTTAACAGCTCCAAATAGTACATGGGGTGGTGGTTATGTCACCTTTTCAACCGGTCTAGTTTTATTACCTTGTTCTTAGCTATTTAAGTCATTTTTAAATGTGTAGTAGTGAAATTTTTATGATGTTTTTATTGCTTGTATTTTATATTGAATTTTACTTTATTTTATAGTTGTTGTAAACTGCCCAGAAAGCTTCGGCTATTGGTCAGTACAGAAATAATAATAATAACAACAACAACAACAACAACAACAACAATATATTGGTCATAGGCTCCAGTATCCTGGTTAAAACCCTTCCTCAGCAGTGGACTCTACTTTCCTTATGCCATCTATAAAATAAATTAGTAGCTTAATGCAGGGGTATGTAAAGAGGGGAAAGAAATTGACTTTAGTGCCCTTTGGAGATCTAACGTGAAATACTCACTACTAGGAAAACATGAAGGCTAACTCTTCCCCCCTCCTGTTTTTTCCACCTGATCTTAGATGGGACGGAATATGCGAAATTACGAGGCTGCCTTGAAAGTAGACACTGTGGTACCAAAACAATGTACAAGAACAGATTTTATTATCAAGTCAGCTGTTGTGATGACAGTGACTACTGCAATGACCATCTATAGAAGGGGATGAAAGCCACAAGAAGATACTCAACATACTTAAACATATGAGTTCCCTTAACTTATTGGTTGTCCCCTTTCTCAAGCTGATTATCAAAGTCACAGCTGTCTCTGTGATTCCATGCACTCATAAGAATTAAAGCTACTAACATGTTTAAAAGTCTATGTCTTAATTATTTTTAAAAGGGCACGTTTCTAACCCCTATGCTTGCAAAATATAAAACCTGGAAACACATGCGGCCCAATTCAGATTGGAATTATACATGCATGCAAATTTATAATAGATGAGCAACTGCCCAGAGCAACAGGTCCTGTACCTCTTGCTCTCTTCAGAAATCAAACTGTTGGGGGCCCAGTCCTGCAACCACACATTCTAGCACTCTGACACCAGAAACTCCATTCGGTGAGATCCTTTTATTACAGCAAATCCCACGGCATAAGCTTAACAGTTACAGTCTTCAGAAATCATATAGCTGATGGCATTTTGCTATGGGCTCTTGAAATTGTTTCACATGAATCCAACACCTTTCACCTTCATCCAACATCCAACACTTTTCACCTTCAGTGTGACTCCCCCCACCCTGGCAACAGTGTGAGATTAGCTAGTTTCCCATTCTGGGGGCTGAGTAAGAATTTTTGGGTGCAACCTGATTGGATATGAAATGCGTCATTTCCACCTAGTGCACAGTGTTTGACTATCGGTAGTAGTTCTGATCTCACTAATTGAAATACACATTTGGACACAAAAAGGTGAGTACTTCAGCAGGCATCCATTAAGGTATCCTGGTGAGCACCATGAAGCATATGGGTAGTGAAGGACCTTGCTAGCCATTCCTACCACTCATTTCCTGCCAGCTTAAAAGTTGGAGGAAGGGAGCAGCTCTTAGACCCTGTAGGCCTCTACTTCACTGAACACCAACCAGTGGGGATGGTGTGGTGAAGTCAGTGCATGACCCTCCCATTGGCCTTTTTTCATGGCGAGTAGGTGATAAGAAGCCCAGCTTGCATCTAGGGGATGTAACCAGAATACATGTGGGCATCTAGGGTGCCCACATATACGTACCAATAGAGTTATTCTGTGTTGCAGATCCTTTATATCAATCAATAAAATTATGACTCATTAAACCAAAGATCCGTTTCATGTCTTCATTCTGGTGGGTCGTTTACTGTACACTTTGTACACACACAAATTGTGAGTCCTCCTTTCCTCTAAATGTTGAACTCTCACTTTTGGAAAGAGATGCAGAACTTAGCTCCTTTGAATCCATGACAGTTAAGGAGGAGTAATGATTTTGTGATAATTTTAAAGAAGTTGTTATGATTGTACACGGCATGTCCATTTAGACTTATGATAAAACAGTTCCGAAATCACCCTGAAAAGAAATCGATAGTTTCATACATGTATGTTGTTGGATTCTCAGAAGAAATCATTTACAACACTGGTGGCTTCTTTAATATTTTCAATAGATTACTTGCATGATTCACAGCAGTGCAGTATCAGTATTTTTTTATACAGGTAGCATGTCTTTCCAATGCATTTGGTTATGTATATAGGAAAGCCTAGTATAACAGACCCTGTCTATCCATTTTTGTAATAGAAAGTGGGTTCTTTCTTTCTTTCTTTCTTTTGGTGATGAATGGAGTTCTTTGCGAGGTCAGATCTCCCTTCCATACACCCCTTTGGTTCTGAATGGGCCAAGTCTGCAGGTGGACAAATGCCTCATGGCATACTCATCTTGATGCAATTCCATCTTCAGCAGCTCGTTTGTTGGGACCCATAAGGAAGCTGTATTATACTGAGGGCCACCGCCTAGTAGAACCAGTGTTAAACATCTTTGTAGCTAAAATTGTATCACACCTTCTTTATGGAGCAGCAATTTGGGGCAGTTATTGCAGAGACAAACTTGATGTAATTCAAAATAAGTTCTTACATTCGCTCCCGACAGTGCCACACAGTACACCTGGTGTGTTATTACAGAGAGAATTGGGTCTTCCTTCCCTAAAAGCATGTATACATAAATCTATAATTTTGTACTGGAAAAAGCTATCATTGATGCCAGATTATTATTTAGCAAAACAGTGTTTCCTGGACTTACAGAGCAGAGAAGGTTGGCTGCAATCCTGCAGATGTCTGATGCTGAGCTATTCGCTATACCCAGCAATGACAATGCAGGGTGAATCTACTCGTAAGATCTGGGATATAATTTTTGGAGAAGATGCTAAAAGAGATTTTAAATATGTACAGAACTGTAAGTCAGCTATTTGGTATGCCAAAATTAAATTAGACCATAAAAGGGCTACTTATTTGAGGGAATTAACCTTCTTCCCTATAAGGCATGCTTTTACCCAGCTTAGATTCCAATTGATGCCCATTGAATATCTGGCTGGCAGATTTTCCAAAAAGCCAGCAAAAGATCGCCGTTGTGTGCATTGATCGGGCTAAATGGAAGATGTGGTGTATTATGTACTATACTGCACATTGTATAATTCACCTAGGGTTAAGTTTATTCTCCCTTTTCAGACCTCCATAGAAGGTCTATCTGATGAATCTAAGATCAGATGTCTGAGGGTGGATACAAATAAATTTGTTAGCTATATAATAGCCCTGTATTTGTTACTTGAATAACATGATGCCTGAAACACATCCAATTGTGTGTTTCATTTGTTAATGGTTGAGCGGTTTACTTGAATAACATCAGCAACAAAGGTTAAGAAGACTTTTGTTTGCTCCATTTAATATTAATTAGATATGTAAATTTCTAAGTACTGTTTGTACTTTACAATTTGTGTTTTATTTGATTGAATGCCCAATATTTTACAAATATGTTTCATGTGTTTATATTGTAATGGTCATTGGCTACAAACAATAAAACAAATTGTTTTTGAATTTACAAGCGGACAGGTCATTCATGCACTGCACTTAAATTCCTTCAGGACTCTCTCTCCCTCTGCCATGCCACTCTTGCATTATAATCTTAATTACTGTTTTGTCCATGAGTTGCCAGTTTATCATTTCATGGCCCACTAGCCTTTCCTTTTGTTCCCTTTATGAGGGGCAGGGTTTTGGCTAGGGTTCTTGCTCATGCATTTCATCATTGAGATAAAACATTCTCCAACTTGCTAGAAGGACTACAGACTTCTTTTGTGACTTACGGTTCTGCTGTGCCACACAGAATCCCTGTTATTCCAAGATGCCCATCACGGGGTATATCCTGCTCTTTACAATCTGTGCCTTCCTTGACCTCACCCCTGGAGGTAAGTTCCATTGACAAGGGCTGGGATTTTAGATCGAGAGTGACATGTATAAAGCAACTCTTCCTAAACAACTCCTTTCCCATCAGATTGACATGGCTGGCAAAGGGAAAAAAAGATGACAAAAACACAGAGAGCAGCCATCATTCCTAAAACAACAAAATGTAGACATCGTTTCGGTATGCTGTTGTAGGAAACCACACAAAAGCCTATCCAGTTTTTGACCTCAGTCCATGGCTGTTGGTGCTGTGTGTATGAAACTCCTTGGATGGAATTTAGCAAATAGCAATATTTGCACATGTCTGGCATAGTATCATGAGAAGAGCAAAGCAATCAGTGTAGTGTAGGCTCTTTCTGCAGATACTACCCATTGAAATGGCTATGTGTATGATGCCTGAAACACACCTGATTGTGTGTTTCACTTGTTAATGGTTGAGAGGTCCCAGATTTCTAGAATCCCAACCTGGGCTTTCTCTCTATTGCTCAGAGCAAGATGACGTTTTATGGGCACTCAGGGACATTCTGTACGGGTATAGGGTTTCTGGTGTTTACAGGGTTCAAGAGAAGCCACCAAAACAGTTTCCTGAGTCTGATATTCTTAAGTGGCACAGAAGCCTGTGATGGTTTTCTAGGGGCAACTTACAGGCTAGTTGGACCCAGGAGGCTATTGGGTAAGCACTGTTGGAGACCACTACCATCTATTAAAATAAATTCTTGAAGTAAACTAAAACACATTTGCTATGTAAAGGTAAACACACTTGCTATGTAAAGGTAAGGCACTGCATGGGACAAACTGACATATAAAAATGCACACTTAAGAAAATCCACCAGCAAGCAAGTCTCACTTGCGGTATTTGCTCCTATTGGTCAGCTTTTGCAAGAACAATGTTCCCAAACATCTGAGTCAACAATGTGAATTGCCCATTGCTGTTTTTTTAAATGTGTGATTATTGTGAATTTTGTGTTTTATTTTTAATCTCTTTTATGATCATTTTAATCTTGTGAACTGCCTGCCTTAAGAGGGCTGCTTTGCCCTGAAATGCAATATAAATACATTCAAACAAACAAACAGTTCTCTGCTGCTTCTGGTGTGCAGACCAGGTCTGGTTCTCTTATCCTTAGAGCCGGCCCTACCATTACTCAGAATGAGGCATCTGCTTCAGGCAGCAGATGCTGGAAGGCAAAGAATGGCGATGAGGTTTTAGAGGATTGAGCTGTGTATGCCATGGGGCCTCGCTGTACTCCCTAAGCAGGCTTGCTTGCTCCCCTCGTGTGTGGTGGAGGACTCTGTCCCATCACCAGTGTTGCAATATGATTCAGCTGCCCATCAAGTCATCCTCTTTATGTAAAATTGGTGGGGCTTGCTTCTGAGTAGGCACATGCATAGGATGAGACTGTTAGAAATGCAGAAAAATCAAAATTCACTGGGGGAGCACAACCAAAACACAACATGCTAAAGAAATGTGCAGGATCCTTGATTTGGTTAGGAATAATCTAATTCAGAACAGTGGCTCACTTTAGGCAACTGGACCAGAACCTGTTTCTCCTCCCTGCCCTCACCTTAAACCCTGCTGAGTCTAAAGAAATAGACACTGCCTATTCAAAAAGATGACAGTTTGCAGAGGAATATACAGTAGTTGACATATTTTTACTTTAATTGTCAGAATCTATAGTAATAGCAATCTCAGTGTGCTCCTAGTGTCAATCATTACGTAGACAAACAGCACTATTCACTCACAAGAGGGAGGGATCAGCAGGCTTGGGGGAAAGCAAAAGTTTGCAGAAGTACAAAATATCCTTGGGAGGGGGGGAAATCTGTACCAGGAGGCAATTCCAGAACAGTCCAATGAGAACTGAGCTCAGGGGTCACAGAATGCTGACTGACGTTTGGGGATGGGTGAAGAAAAGGTGGGGGAATGGAATATCTTGGAAAGGGCAGGGATGTTGAAGAGTCCTTGGTCTCGAGTCACGAGTCGAGTCACGAGTCTTTGAACCCGAGTCTCGAGTCCGAGTCCAAGTCCTTGGTCCAAAATGGTGACTCACGAGTCACGAGTCCTGAGTCACTCCCAAAGCTGACTCCATGAGTCCCTATTAAAATCAATGGGGGGGGGGTTTCCCAACAAAATAAGGCTACTTCAGATGTGTGGCTTAAATAAATTCTAGGCACAAGTGTGCCTTTTTATCTCAAAACCCTGCCACTGATTTTGACAAGAACAGACCAGGCAGACAAACCCAAAATAACCAGACAGGCAGAGGAGGCAGGGAACCCCAAAGCAGGCAGGCAGAGGCATTTGTCTTGGACAATTCAAACTGTGGAACTGGTTAAGAAGAGACCAGGCAGGCAGAGGAGGCAGGGAACCCCAAACAGGCAGGCAGAGGCAGCCAAACCCAAAATGTCTCAAAGGTTGCATTAGGAAAATGATTTAAAAAAATAAACTTGGATTGTTACTGCAACTAGGTCCAGACAGCACCTGCAGGTGGCATCAAGCAGGGATGTTGACGAGTCCTTGGTCTTGAGTCCCGAGTCAAGTCTCGAGTTCCATTAAAAATATTGGGACTCGAGTGCGACTCGAGTCAGAGGGGGGACTCAGTCCGACTCACGAGTCAAGTCCTGGAGTCCAAGTCCCCATCCCTGGGAAAGGGGCATTGGTTAGAACCCTGAAGAGGAGAACTCCACAGTGCAATGATTTGTTGCAGGTCTCACATGTTATCTTGAACCACCATCACTCATATCATCATTAACAGAGGCCTTCCTTTCTACCAACTCAATGGTGTCTACAACTCACTTAACAAAGTTACCCACAAGGACACACCTAACAATATTTCAAACCTTATATATGACAGGGGGAAAGCCATTCAATCTATGCTGATATGAAGGTGGGAAGTAGGGTTTGAGGTGAGCCAAAGGCAAGAGCCAAGAGGAAGTATAGGAATGGACAAATATGTCAATTTTGGTAGCTTTCAGTTTTTCCTCTTTTCAGTATTCAGCTTGGTTTGTCCCAAACGTTGAGAATTTTTAAAAATTGACATGAAAATCTGTACACATTTTGGTGGGCATTTCTCCTAACACCTGCATTTTTGTACACAATTTTGCCTAATATACACATTTGTTTGCAAACAATTTCCCTTTTATAATGCATTTTAATATAATTTTCACTAATAAGTGCATTTTTGCATTCACTTCCCCTAATATATGCATTTTTTGTATACATGTTTCAACTGGAGAGCTCCACTGCAAATTAAGAGATGTGTGAATTTTGATAACTGAGTTTCAATTTACATATGGGTTCGAAAGCACAACATAGCATAGGTTACATTTGCTTTAAATTTGAACTGAATGAATTTGTCTCCCTCCCTAGCCAAGAGAACATAAGAACACAAGGTGAGCCATGATGGATCAGACCAATGGCCTATCTAGTCAAGGATTCTGTTCACACAGTGACTGCCCAGCTGCCCACAGGAAACCCACAAGCATAAGAACATAAGAAGAGCCAGGATGGATCAGACCAAGGGTCCATCTAGTCCAGCATTCTGTTCACACAGTGGCCGACCAGCTGCCCATGGGATCCCACAAGCAGGACATGAGTGCAACAGCACCCTCCCACCCATGATCCCCAGCAACTGGAGTACATAGGCATACTGCCTATGATACTGGTGGTAGAATATAGCCAACGAAAACTAGTAGCCACTGATAGCCTTCTCCTCCATGAATGTGTCCAATCCCCCTTAAAAGCCCTCCAAATTGATGGCCATCACGACATCTTGTAGAAGTGAATTCCATAGTTTAGCTATGCGCTGTGCGAAGAAGTACTTCCTTTTATCTGTCCTGAATCTCCCACCAATCCACTTCATGGGATGACCCCTTTGGGTTCTAGTATTATGAGTGAGGAATAAAAAGGCTCATACCTTGGGGCAGGGGTGCATAAACCTCTGGCCCTGCAGGCTGCATGTAAAGCTCGCTGGAGAGGTGGGGGGGGTATCAAATGCACATCAACATACATTAACATCCTAGAGATCCTGATACAGATTGTTCACTCCTCTCTGGTAGCAGTGACAGAAAAAAATATACCTGTATGAGGAAGTCTGGGAGAGGGCGTGGAGAATTGTCTCTCTCCTCTCTCCTCCAGTGAACCTGATTCATATTGCTCCCTCCTGCAGAGAACCACATCCTTACTGGAAAGTGAGATCTGTACCATTGGTAGCAATGGTACAATGTGGGAAACTGGAGAATGAGGGGAATTTGGTAGTGATGGGGGGTCTGTGGGGCTGCAAGTTGTGCATCTCTGCTTTAGGAAAGGCAGAGCCTTTTACTACCCACAGCAGGAGGAGAAAGCAGCCTCAGTCTGCATCCTAAACACATATCCTTCTTAACTCAGCTCCTTCTTCTGGGGGGAAAACCACGCAAAACCCATTCACCTGGGTTCAGGGCTGACATCAAGGGTAGGTATGGTTGGGCACCTGCTGAGGGCCCACACCTGGGCAGGGGCCCACTGGCAATAGGCCCCTTGACATGCTCCTCCTCTTCACCATTTCAGCCTGCTTGTTCACCTGCCTCTCACTCTGGCCCAAATGCCCCTGCCTACTTGCTCACTGGCTCTCTGCCTGCCAAGCAAGCAAATTGTAGTGACTACGATGATGATGATGATGATGATGATGATGATGATGATGATGCAGGGCCGGTGCTACCATTAGGCCAACTAGGCAGCTGCCTAGGGCGCAGGGCTAAAGGGGGCTCCAGAAACACATTCGGGGGGGGGGGGGGAAATACAGCGCTACAATGTGTATTTTACCAAGTTTGTTTTACCAATCATATCTTGACTTGTAGTAGATGGAATTTCACAATTTTTTTAGGTTTTGCCAATTGACTTTTATTTCATAATGGGCATAGGGCTGGAGGGAGGGAGGGCTCAAGTGGGAAGGGGTGTGTGCTAAATATCTGATCTTGCCTAGGGCACCAGACTGCCTTGCACCAGCCCTGTGATGATGATGATGATGATGATGATGATGATGATGGGGAGGAAGAGCAATAGCAGCTGGTGATAATGGTGGTGAGAAGTTAGACTTGCTGAGGGAGGTGGTCCATTGAGGGTGTCTTGCCCAAGGGCTCTCAAACACCTAGGAGTGAGCATTGCCTGGATTGTCCCTGACTGAAATTGCTGGGTTTATGGAAAACTGCATGCAAAATGTTTCCCAAGCTGCATGCTGGGAATTCTATTTTAGCTGAGATTTTGGTTCGAAATAGCTCTAATCATGAGAATTTGTCTTTGGAGCAGATCCTATGAGATGTCGAGAGTGCGCCAATTGGAATCCATCGATGCCTTGCAAACAAGCGAAAGCCTGTGACATAGACACTAGTTCACACACTTGCGGTATCGTCAAAGCCATTAAGAGTAAGATACTTCCCCTGAGCTCCTACTACCTTTAGGTTCTGAGTTCCACGCTCATACTCCACACCATCTGACCAAACTTCCTGTTCTTTGCTTTTAACAGTACAAAGTAGGAATGAATGTTGTAGAAATGCAGAAATGTTCAATTCCTACTTCGACTTGGTCTTCTCCCAAAAGAGGGTCTATGACCCCCCTGGCAAACCTGAAGTGCAGACTGAATTGCAGGATTGCAGCTTGAGATTGATCGGCAAATGGTCAAGGAGCACCTGGTTACTCTGAACGAGTTTAAATCTCCAGGGCCTGACGAGCTGCATCCTAGAGTAATAAAGGAACTGGCGGAAGAACTCTCAGAACCACTGTCTATTATCTTTGAGAAATCATGGAGGACAGGTGAAGTGTCAGATGACTGGAGGAGGGCAAATGTTGTTCCCATCTTCAAAAAGGGCAAGAAGGAGGAACCTGGGAACTACAGGCCAGTCAGTCTGACATCAATCCCTGGGAAAATTTTGGAGCAGATTATAAAAAAGTCAGTCTGCAAGCACCTTGAAAACAATGCAGTGATTACTAGAAGCCAGCATGGATTTGTCAAGAACAAATCCTGTCAGACTAATCTGATCTCATTTTTTGATCCGGTAACCTCCCTTGTGGACTGTGGGAATGCGGTGGACATCATATATCTGGACTTCAGCAAAGCTTTCGACAAAGTGCCTCATCATATCCTGGTTAGCAAGCTAGCTAAAAGTGGGCTAGATGGAACAACTATCAGGTGGATCCACAATTGGCTACAGAATCGGACTCAAAGAGCACTTATCAATGGTTCCTTCTCAAACTGGGGAGAGGTAACAAGCGGGGTACCACAGGGCTCGGTCCTGGGCCCAGTGCTCTTCAACATTTTTATTAATTTATTAAAATGTTGAAGAGTACAGGGCTCAGGATTGAACTTTGTGGCACCCTACTCAATACCTCCCTCCAGTTTGATGGGGAACCATTGTTGAGCACGCTCTGAGTATGGTTCTCCAGCCATCTGTGGATCCACCTTAGTAGTAGTGCCATCCAGTCCATACTTAACTAGCTTGCGAGTCAGAATACCATGGGGCCTTGTCAAATGCCTTTCTGAAGTCAAGATATATTATGTCCACACCATTTACACTATCTACTAAAGCAGTTATCTGATTGAAAAATGAAATAAGATTAGTCTTGACAAATCCATGTGAGCTTCCAGAGATTACTGCATTAGTGTCAAGGTAAGAACAACAACAACAGTGCCCACATATTGAGCACTGTATGAACTGATCTAGAATCTTCCCAGGTATTGATGTCAGACTGACTGGTCTATAATTCCCCAGATCTTCCTTTTTGCCTTTTTTGAAGCTAGGGACAATATTTGCCCTCCTCCAGGTCTCTGATACCTCATCCATTCTCCAGGATCTCTCAAAGATAATAGATAGAGGTTCCAAGAGTGCATCTGCTATCTCCTTTGACACTCAGCGATGCAATTCATCTGGCCCTGAGCACCTGAACTCATTCAAGGTGCTGTGATATTCTCTGACCATTTCTTGGTCAACCTCAGTCTGCACTCCTGCCCCTTCCACAATTTTGTCACATATGCCAAATGGGACACAGATCCTCTTCTGTCAGTTTTGCTACACTGTAATTCAAGCTACAATATACTGACCCCCCTTTTTTGTATTTTTGCCCCTGCTTCCTTTGTCCACAACTGGAATGAAGTCCCTGAGAGCTTTTCTGAAAAGGAATTCAGCCCTTGAACTGAAAGAGATTCCCCACCTCTGTGCTAAAGGAAGGGACTAAGTGTAGGGCTACATAAATGGGAAAGGATTTAAAAACTAGATTCAAGGGAAAGGGTAGCACCATAACTGGATTCATTCTATGTATTGCATGGTCTGGGTAAAATTAATAGCATGGGGTCATAGGCCATAGGGTCTTGGGTTAAAATGCCTCCTTAGTAGTAGATTCTACTTTCTCTATCTGATCTTTAAAATGGGAATATGAGTAGTCTACTAAAGGGGTATTTTATTAGGCCAAATAAAGTAAATTGTATTACACTTTGGATGCTTAACGTTAATTGTTTTGAAGGGGAAAAAAATGCAATGCCTCACTCTCTTCTTCTTCTGACATCCTAGATGGAATGCTAACTCTGATAGTACATGATTGCTGGCTAAAGCGTGCTTTCCCCTGTGGTGAAAACCGGATGTACTCACATGCAAACACTTTGATCGAATACAAGTGTTGTGAAGATGGTGACTTTTGCAATGACAATATAGTCTGAAAGCAACCCGAAGAATCTCAATGCACCTAAATGATCTGCGTGTCCTTCCATTTTGGTTTGACAGTTTTCTAATTCCTTTTCCAATGTGCTTACATGAATTAAAGCTACTATGTTGTTCTGCCAAATGTTTTCCCAAAGGGCTTGGCAGGGGTTCTTTAATGAATTCTCATGCCATAATAAATCCAGGAGGATCAAGCTTATTATACAAAGTACAATAATTCCAACCCACCCACCCCCAGTAAGAGCACAGTCCTTGGACAGGCAGCAACCATAATATCACCAACCGACCAGTCTAGAAGCTCTGCCTCCAGTATCAGTTAGGTCCTTGCTGCAGTCCTCCATCTGTGTCAGGGCTCCTGCTTTGTCCTTCTTCAGGCTGGCAGTCAAATGGTTCCTGGATCTCTCTCCTTCCTTCTCAGCACACTTCAACACAACCAACCAACTAACCACCACATACACAACCGACCACTACCAACAACCACCACCAGTCTGCATTTGCTAGCCTTATATACCATTCTAGCACCAAGTTTCATGGGCTGCAGATCTTGTGTTTAATTGATAGCACCTGTGCGGTTTGCAGTGTCATTCTTCTGGCTAGCAGCCAGGTCACACGTTACTGGAGATTGCACCAGCCTGTCAGCTGCCAACTCCTGGCTAGCAGCCAACTCACAATTCAAGCAAGGTCATGCCTTGCTATTACAGAGCAAAATACAACATACAGAGCATAATACAGAGTATAGTATCATACAGAGCATAATACAGAGCATTGAGGCAGGACTGTTGTGCAACACTGCACTCCTCGCCATCTTCCGCAACTCCCATTACACTCCACCCCTGTTGCACACAGTGCTCTCCTCTATGCCTTTTACACCTATTACAACATAAAATGACTATCTTCATTTCTTTTCCAGTTGTTCGCAAGGTGCTTTATCTACTAAGGAGAGGGGAAAAGGAAAAAAAACATCAGCCTGATATTTTCTCAAGCACGGCATTTTAACTTTGTCACATCTAAACAAACAGGGGATGTGGCATCTGCCAACAAAACCCAGTATGTGGCCCCTGGTCCCTTGCTGAGCACTTCCCCAGCCTGCCTAGGCTGATTAGGGTATTCTACCCATACCCTCTGGCCAGGTATCAGATTCTTGTCTGAAGACCCAACCCCCCTATTTCCTCTCTGGGTGGAGGTACCTGGCCCAGCTACTTCCTGGATGACAGGAATGCTTAGCTTTTCGCTAATCAACTGGGCTATTTTCTGTCCAGTTGATAGGATCACATCTTCAGTTCCTACGTTATGCAGTAGGACTTTTATTTCCCCTTGGAAATCCAGATCCACCACCCCTCCTAATATTGTACCTGTATTCCCTTGAGGGCTAGGCCGGATCGCGGCGCAATTCGCCCATAAGTTCCACCAGGGAACTTGGAGGAAGGCATAGCATATGTTTTTCAGAAATCTACATTTCACTCACTTAAAACAGGAGCGGGCACACATTTTGGGGTGGTCGGGGCACATTGCCCCACCCGAACCCTTTGAAGACTACACAAGTTGGCAGTGGATAGGCCTAATGCTGTGGGTGGAGCTTTAAACACGCCACCCCAAAGTTCTTGATCAGGTATGCTGGGATGGGGAGGAAGAGAAACAGCTTTCTTGAACAAGATGGTTGATGAGGGAGAATGGAGGTACATAAAGCCTTATGTGCATTGTGCAAGCATCCATTGTCTAATCACATAGGTAGTATTCTATTTGACACTACCACTAATGTAAATTACATTGCACAAGTGCAGAGGTAGGCAATATGGTGCCTCTGGACACCAGTGCTCCCCTGGATAACTTCGTTGGTGCCCACCAAGGTGTTCTACCATGACCAACGTTTAAAAAGGGGAAGGAGCATGTTTTCTCACCAGCAGCTGGGATCGCTATGAAATAGATTTCTGCTGGTGCTAAAAACTGTAGGTTCAAAGGATTTGTGGTGTCTGAGTCCCAACACACTAAACCTCTGACTTGTACTCAGTCTTTTGGGCAGGTTACTTATCCTTTGGCATGCCTCCCGTGGCAGCTGTTTTTTGGTGGTGCCTGGGACAGTTTCTCAAATTGCCAAATGTGCCCATAGCCCCAAAAGTTTGCCTAGTGCACCACCAGTAGTATTTGTGTGGGTGCAATGGGGTTTCCCTGGAAAATCCATAATGTCAGCAAATGTTATTGGCATTGCACTGGAGATGGCTTACACTAGTGCAAAGTCATTCACGTTAGTGGCAGTGTCGAATAGGATACTTCCCCATATAAATCAGCTTATTAATCATGTTGCTACAGTATTACCATAGTATATGTCAGAAGGCATATCATAAAGCCTCATACTAGGGCTACACCGTATGTTACTGCAAAGGTCCCCAATATGGAGCCAGTGGGCACCCAAATTTGTCCCCCCCTTCTCCAATATGGGCATGGATTTGTATGAAATGCATAAAATTTTGTAGCAATTATACATAGGCTTCAAAAAAGTGGACCAAATATCCAAATAAGTATCCGTTTGAAGTTGCTGTCTATATGCCATTCATTCATATATTGAAAGTGTTGTAAGGTCCTCAATCTACTGCATTATAGGAGGTGAATGTTTATCTTTCCAATTTTGTAATGTCAGTCATGTAGCTGTCAAAAGGTGCAGGGCATCCATTTCCACTTCCATTTGTTAATTTCCATGAAGCAGGTAAAGAATTTAAAAGAGTGTGTACATCAGTGAATATTCAAGACTGTTCCAGTACAACTTTTATCTGTGTAATAACCTCTTCCCAAAAAGAAGCAACTACTGGACATTGCCAAAACATGTGTTTAAAAGAAGCATTGGCTGTATTCCACTGCCAGCAATTAGCTGAATTAGCCAATCCCCTAGTAAAAAGACATTGTGTTGTCCAATAGACACATAACAAAAGTTTTCACTGAATAAGACGCAGGCTAAGATCCATAGATGCAACAGGTAGACAACAAAGCGGCGATCCACTGATTAGGCATTTTGTGGTGATGCCCACAGCAGTTTCTCAAATTCCCAAATGTGCCCACGAGTCCAAAAAGGTTGGGGATCCCTGCTGTAGGCTGTTCCTTGATTTCTTCTGAGGACTGAATGCTTCTCTTCTGCAACACATCTAAATGAAATTTTTTAATGTTACAAGAGTCAGTCCCTATTTCGGTGTTATTAAAATTACTTACATAGCTTGGGCCACCAAAAGTCCCTAGTGACTGAGTGGAAGGTCTTAAAAAGGACAAAATGTCCTGCTGGTCAGCTATCATGGCAAAGCTGAAATGCTTCTGCCTGGAGGGTCCTTGGTGGGACATAAAGATACCTCTGATGGTACTGGAGTCCATTTTGGACCAAAAAGAATTTTGTGCTGCTGCAGGCAATTTTAAGGCAATGGTCATATCAGGCATCTCAAAGAGATATGATATCAATATCATACTCTCCTTATACAAATCTATGGTGTCACCACACTTAGAATACTGTGTATAGTTCTGGTCACCACACCTAAAAAAGGACATTGGAGAGTTGGAAAAAAAGTGCAGAAAAAGGCAACTAGAATGATCAAGGGGCTGGAGCAATTCCTCTATGAGGGAAGGTTACAACAGTTGGGATTGTTTTGCATAGAAAAAAGGTGAATAAGGGGAGACATGATAGAGGTGTACAAAATTATGCATGGTGTGGAGAAAGTGGACAGGGAGACATTTTTTCTCCTTCTCTCATAATATCTAGTATGACCCAGAGTCATCCCATGAAGCTGATAGCTGGGAGATTCAGGACAGATAAAAGGAAGTACTTCTTCACACAGCACATAGTTAAACTACGGAATTCACTTCCACAAGATATGGTGAAGGCCACCAATACTGAGAACTTTAAAAAAGGATTGGACAAATTCATGGAGGAGAAGGCTACCCATGGCTACTAGTGCAGGGTCAGATGCAGTATGCCTATGTACACTAGTTGCTGGGAAAATTGAGTGGATGGGTGAAGCACTCATGTTCTGATTATGGATTTCCTGTGGGCACTCTGTGAACAGAATGCTGGATGAGATGGACCCTTGGTCTAATCCAGCATGGCTCTTGTTATATTATATTCTTAAAGAGGCCTAGCTGAAAAGGCTGTTTGAACCAAAGTTTGTGCCATGCTCCCACTGGAGGAATCCTCCTCTGAAGAAGAGCTAGAGCTCCCAGAAACCAAGAGCACCCCAGACCAGCCACTGTCAGCAGACCAGGAGGAGCCTGGGCCGTCAGGGGAGATGGTTGCAGGACCATCCCTGGCAGGAGGGGAATCTGCCTCTGAGGCAGAGGCAGAGGCTGAGCAACTGCCTGATCCCTAGGAACATCAACACCTTAAAAGGTGGGTCAGTAATTCTCCCATGAGGAGTGCTTGTTTGCAGAAAAGGACTCCTCAAGAGGAAAGAGGCTCTGCATGAATAGGGCTCTGGCCAGACAACTCTAATATACTGCAGCTGGCCCTGGGTGAGGCTCAGCAGGCTCTGGTGTGAAAAGCCTTTAGTGTCTGCCTAGCCAGTGCTGGAAACAACACCCTTCTTCAGGTCCAGTACCTTCTGCCTTGTTTCCTGGACCTTGCTTTGATGATTGAGGCTTTGTGCTACTGATCTTTGGACTCCTGCTTGACTCTGCTTCTGGACTGTGTGATGTATTTGACTCCTCAACTGTGCTTTGACCTTTGCTTGTGCTTTGACCACTCCTGCTTGGCTACTCCCTCACTGGACTGAAGGTAGCTTTGACCTATTACTGACAGGAAGCTTGACTTGGGGGAAAAGAACAGTATGAAAAAATTCCTTGCTCAATAAGGTTTGTACCCCAGACAGGTCAAAACAAGTTAAGCAATTTCTATAGAAGTACATCATCCACAGTCTTATAACCATTAGATGACAGGCCTTTGGCTTCAGGACCTGTAACCTGAGAAACAGCACTCCTCCGCTTGGAGATACAGGGACATTATGAAAAAGTGTGTTTGTACCTGACCACTATTCCATACTTTCCACTGGTCTTGGGCATATCATGGTTAACCTCATGAGCCCCACATCACCTGGTCCTGAGGAGAAGTAGTTTTTTTCCTCTGATTACTTCCATACACACTGCTGGCCTGAAACTCCCTGGTTGATCTCATGCCACCACCTACAGTGGACAGACTTCCACCCAAATACCATGAGTGCCGGGATATGTTTGACAAGATAGAAGTGGATCAACTGCACCCACATCGGCCATATGACTGCACTATCGAGTTTCTACCAGGAGCGCAGGTCCCTGTGGGGTAGATTTATTCATTATCTGAGCCTGAGCTTGCTCCTTTGCAGAGCTTCCTTGAAAAGAACCTGAAATAGGAGTTCATTGGACCCTCTGTCTCCTTATCATTTCAAATAAGGAGTGGAAAGGGAATCCTCCAGATAAATCTTTCAGGAATCCCCCCCCCCCTTGATAAAGACATAGTTGAAATGTGTTGGGTACATTAAATTGTGTAGCTATATTTTCTGATTCAATTGTGATGTCATGCCCCCATTGGAGAAATCTTCCTCAGAGGAAGAGCTAAAGTTCCCAGAAACAAAGAGCACCACAGACCAGCCAATGTCACCAGACCAGGAGGAGCCTGGGCCCTTGGGGTAGATGACTGCAGGTCCATCCCTGGCAGCAGGAGGAGATTCTGCCTCTGAGGCAGAATCTGAGCAACCCCCTGACCCCCAGGAGAATTGATGCCTCAAACAGTAGGCCAGTAGGGCTCCTGTAAGAAGGAGTGCTCACTTGCAGAAAGGGACACCTTGGGAAGAAAGGGGCTCCTTATGCGTAGGGCTCTGACCAGAGAGCTCGACAAAACTGTAGCTGAGCCCTGGGTGGGGTTCAGCAGGCTCTGGTGTTAAAAGCCTTCAGTGTCTAGCTTGCCAGTGCTGAAAACAACAGCATTCTTCAGCTCCAGTGCCTTGTTTTTCGAACCTTGCCTTGATGATTGATGCTCTGTGCTAAAGATTCTTGGACTCCTGCTTGACTCTGCTTCTGGACAATATTATGTGTAATGTAACTGACTGCTTAACTGTGCTTTGACCTTTACTTCTACTTTGACCATGCCTGCTTGCCTGCTGCCTTACTGGACTGAAATGTTGTTGCTTGACTATTTGCCTGTGTTGTGACTTGCTTTTTAGTTTGTCCCATAAGTTGGAGCCTGGTGCAACCAAAGCAGGGCAATTTGCTTTGACCTATTACTGGCAGGAAGCTTGACTTGGGGAGAAAAGAACATTATAAGAACATTTCTTGCTTGATAAAGTTTGTACCCCAGACAAATCAAAACAACAGAAGGAATTGCAGAACTTCTATAAAACTATTGAGGTGAACAAAATGCCATCAAATATGAATAAATATGAAGAGGCAGGATTAAAAGAGGGCAGTAGCCAGTCAGAGTATAATAAGCAATCACATGTATATAAATTGGTCCCTTGGAGGGTGGGGTGCACTTTATGATTTATTGTATGTAGTTTAAGTTATATTTTTGTGTTATTCTTGTATTTTGCTATATTTTGTTTTGAAAAGTAAATAAATTTATTTTAAAAAATAAGCACTCACATCGTAGGGATGTGCGCAGAGCTCAATGGGGTGGTGGTGGTGGAAAAGTCCAGCAAACTTGCTGGGCTTGACCCCCCCGAGCTCCGCTTGCCCTACCTTTCCCCCGACTCAACTCGTGTTCTCGTGAGCCGAGCTGGGAAAGTGACTTCTGGTTTGCAGTGCTACGTTGTTTACATAGAAAATGGCATAAGATACATTAAAAATGGCTGCAATTTGCGTAATTTGCACAAGTCACGGTCATTTTAAACGTATTTTATGCTATTTTCTATGTAAGCAACATAGAGTCAGGGACCCGGAGGTCCAGCGAGCGCCTCAGCTGGTGCTCGCACTCAGCTCGCACGGCGGGAGCACTCAGCTAATGCACCGTGAGCTGAGTGCCAGACGGGTCGCCCACTCCTAAATTCACATCACATATCCTGCTCAAGAGTAAAAATATAAAAGTAACGGGGTTAAGGAAAGATACTGGGTGGAGCTGCTCCTGGCAGGGAGTAACCATGTGTAAGTGTGAAGTTGTCATTCTTATTAATAAAAAGCAATTTGCACTCCATCTATACAGTTGCTGCTTGTGGTTCAGTACTTCCCAAGGCTAAAGGCAAGTCACATCCTAGAACCTTAAGCTAGACATAACAAGCAGGAAACTGCAGACACTCTAGGAAAATTTCATAATTGGGCAAAGGTATTTAGAATACCTTTCAAATTAATGATCTAGTACAATTTGGGCAAGGGCTCAGTCTGTAATCCTTTCAAATTAAACAATGGCATCAATTAAAAGGGGAACTTTGTGTACTTTAAATTATTCCTGTATATCCTACTTGCCAAACCCTAGTATACACAAACACTTCCCCCACCTACGTTATCCATGCTTTCCTACAGCAGAAATCTTTCCTGCTTTAGGAATATCTCTTACACTGTTTCTTTGCCATTTTCCCCATTGGTGGATAAACATCACTATACAACTCCAGCCAATGGTCCTCTTGAGAATATCCTGCCATCCAAAACAGGCTAGAATTCAATACTGCTTAGATGGACCTATACCAACATTTTAGAGTCAGGTTTCTGGTTCTGTGGTGTTTTTTGGAGCTGCTGGTGAAAGCCAGTCTGCTAATAGGCTCACAGACCTTTATCTGGTCTCTGGATCCATTACTGTAGGCATTCCCAGAGGCCAGACCATCAAGTCAGGGCCAGTACAAGGCAGTTTGGTGCCCTAGGCAAGATCAGATATTTAGCGCCCCCCCTTCCCACTTGAGCCCTTCCCCCCTCCCTCCAGCCCTATGCTCCTGGTGCCCCCTTTAGCCCGGCGCCCTAGGCAGCCGCCTAGTTGGCCTAATGGTAGCACCAGCCCTGCGTCAAGTGCAAGTCATTTCAAGTCAGTTTCTTCCACAGCTTGGAGAAGTGAACTGTGTTTCAGAAAAGGTGTTTTACTGTCTCCAATGTTTCATTTTCTGTAGAATGAGCACCACCAAAACTTAAGAGATGAGCTATGTGACAGACCCCTATATTTTGCTGTAGCTTAACAGTGCCCCCTGGTAAGTTGGCACCATGCTGGGATAGCTTAATGGGTATATCTCACCTTCTAGTTCTCCAATACAAATCCATGAAGTTAAGTTCTTTTGTACAATAGTCTGTTTGGTATAAACTGGCTGGCCCTTCTGAGATGTGAGTGTAGGGCCATTATGAAAGTGGGTCCAGGAACTGTGTAATTTTCTGATTTATTGGCTAGACCAATGACATTAGAAATGGAGGGTATCACATGAGTGGACAAAACGGGAATCAGTCTCTGCTTAGGAGCCAGCTTTTACTGAACTCAGATTCCCATAGAAGTAAACATTTGCTCATTCCCCATCAGTCTTTCAGATAACATCTAATGAGAAGCCAAGGTCTTAGACCAGGGTCCCACAGTCCAGGTCCCCACACAAAAGACCATAGAGAGAGTAGCAGATGATGGGGGCAGTGGCTCACAGGCCCGGTGTCAGCATCTGGGCCAGAAAGGTCAATGGAAAGGATCCATTGTGGCTGACACTGCATACTGTAGCATCCTTCCCTCCTCCTCTTCCTCCTCCTCCTCCTCCTCCTCCTCCTCCTTCTGGGTTATTCTTGATTTTTTTTTAATATTTTCCGTTAATTGGAGGTGAGAACCATAAGAATTGTTGAACTTGAAGCTGCTTAGAGAAATTTTTTAAACACACATAAATTATTTTTAAAAAGAAAAACCAAACCTTTCATGTTGGCTTAGTAAAATTTCTGTAATACATTTAATTATTTGCATGTAAAAATTTAGGGGGCATATAAAATTTAGGGGGCAGTGTCTTCCTAGAGCCCCCTGGCTACAGACCTGCCCACCTCCAATTCTCTTTTGCTTTAATTTCAAATCAACGTGGTGGTGAATTCCCAGCTTAACTCTGATACTTTCCCATCACATAAGAAAAATACATCGGTGAAATGAAGGAAGTGAAAACTGAAGTAAACTGTATATGAACAGGCTCTGTCTAAACTTTTGAAATAAATACTAAAATAAAGCTAAAATATGGAAGACTCCTAATACTTCAGTTCCACTTCAGATACATTGAACTGGTTCAAATGTCAAAACAGCAGTTCTTGGAATTTTTAACCCAAGAATTGTTGGGAATGAATGGAGCGTGTGAGCCACATGTGTTCCATTTCTGATTTCAATTAATAGCCCAGGAATGCACATTCCTGGGTTGTTTTATGATATCTGAACCCAGAAACACTGGGTTGTTTATGGGTTAAACAACTCACAATTTACCCAACAGAAACCATGGCCAGTTGTTGGGTTAACTCTGGATTGTTTAATCCATGAAACTCAGAGTTTCTTGGTTTGGATTTCATGAAACAATCCAGGAACTGGGTTGTTAATTGAAATTGGAAATGGTTCACATGTAAGCTGTGTGCTCCACTTGTTCCCCTTGTCCCCAGAAATTCCTGGGTTAAACAACCCAGGAATTGCTTCCATGATGTGTGAAGTGCGCCATTATCAAGTAATTTGGAAAGTCAAAATTGATGGAAATATCTGAAATGACAAGATGTTCACCTGCATTTGTAATTTTGATTTGGCACCTTTTTCTTGCATCCCACAAACTGGAAGAATAGAATTAACAGTACCTGGGCCTGATCCTGATATGAGTTTTCCATTTCTTCAGTTGTTTTTAGTAAGCTTTATTGGAAGCCATATGCATTTGGCATGGTACACTTCCTTGAATGGATTGAAATGATATACGGAAGTACATTTTATGGGGACAAAACTGTAGCTGGGATCTTCTGATCAGGTTATCTTGGTCACTTGGGTCAGGCTGGAGTATTCTGGGCTCCAGCTGTACCATTTATGTTAGTACTATTTGTATTTGTGCACTCTAGTTGAATAGTTTTTGGTGTGCTGTGTGCTCTCACGGTGAACCTAATGTATCTGAAGGGGTCTTTATGTACCCATCCAAATGGTACAATACTGAACAGTATTTGGGAAATGGATTTCAACAGCTTTTACAGAAATGCAGATATTTCTTTTCTTGCTTGTGGGGAGATGCGCATGCTTCATATGCACATGCTTCATGTTTGCAAATACTTGGCATGTACATCATACCAACAAACACGTATCTATCTTCACAAGACATGCAAATAATATAGGCTGTGGAGGCAGCGATCCTACAGCCCCTACAGTGTCTGAGAGGCCATAGGATATTTTGGACGAGTCAAACGAGTCCTTTACAGGACCATCTTCTGTCTGGTGACCTGTGTCCTCACTGTGGGGAAACTGTGTGGATCTAGAATTGGCCTCCACAGTTGCTTGCGGACCCATCGCTAGAGTCTGCACAATTTGTCTTTGGAATTTCCTCCTTTTAAAATTTCCTTTTTGTAAATTTTTATCCTGGAAGACAATCTTACTCAGTCACGAGTGATCGCCTGATGATGATGATGATTTTGGATTCCCAGATACAGTCAGAAACAGAGCTCTGAGGTGGAAATCTATGCTCCAAACCCGTCCCCCTTGCAGCCAGTGCAGAAAGCAACGCACGGTCTGCCCTCCAAGGTCAGAAAAGCGACCTTGGAGAAGGGGTGCTTCAGTGGTTGGGGAGGGGGCTGCAGATGCTAGGGTACAAGCTAACCTGTGTCCTCCGCAGCCTCTTTCCCTCCCCATCCAAAATGCAGCAGGGAAGCCTACATGCAGCAGGGCTGGTTTATCCCATTTTAAATTACCGTACGTAACACACACTAACGTAGAAAGAGAGGGCCAACCCTAAGAGGAATCAGTCCAGACTCTGAAAGTACCTGACTGTACTATTGCACTGATGAATACATTGGACAATGAATGTACTTTCATTACTTTCTTTCCGTACAGGTTTGGCCTGCCATGTGATCAGCTCCTTTTTGCTGTCAGGTTTCTATCACGATCAGTTTTGTGCTTTTAGAGGCTTTTTTCAGATGCTTAGTTGTGGAGCACTCAGATGAGATATCTGCCATTATCTGGTGCAGCTCTGCCCCTCCTACTTTGCAAGCCAATTTTCACCACTGCAGTGCTCTCCAGCCATTACGGAGCACCAAAGGGTCAAAAATTAACTTGCACACAATCTACATTTTACCTTTCTGGAGCTCTGTATTTGCTACCAATGACTTTAAAAATATGAATACCACTTTTTTTTTTGTTTTCAGCATCTGCAGCGGTGGGGAGGGGAACACTGCTGGCCATAAGGGAGGGTGGGGCTGGTGGGAAAAAATCGGCCCTGGAACTATCAAAGTTGCCCACTCCTGATACAGATAATGCATTTTAATCTGATTTTTTCCCCTTGTAATGTTTGTTTCACAATTCTCTCTCTCTCCCTCCCTCCCTCCGTGTGTGTGTGTGTGTGTGTGTGTGTGTTAAAGGGTATCATGTACACAAACTGATTATTAATCCTTCCTTACATTTGGGAAGAGAGGCACAAGTTATCCCATTTAAATTCATGCCTGTCAAGGACCAATGATTCTGTGATAATTCTAAAAAGACATTTTTATGATTGTATATAGAATACGTACTTGATTTTACTGAACCAAAGGTATCGTTGTTTTTTTCTCTGATTGTATAATTTTTGTGTGTGAAATTTCAACAAAAACAAAACAAAAAAGAAAAAGAAAGGAAAAAATATATATATGCACAACTTTCTAGAAATTACCGTATTTTTCTGTGTATAAGATGCCCCCATGTATAAGACGACCCCCACTGGGCAGTTTTGCAACTGTGCGGTTCTCTCCTCGGCTTACTTCCGCGTATAAGACGACCCTCAATTTTTAGTCTAACAATTTTAGGAAAAAGTACAGTCTTATACATGGAAAAATACTGTATACATAAGCTTCAACAAAAGCAAACCAGATATCAAAATAAGTATCCATTCAAAGGTGGCATTTATATGCTAACTGTTCAGATATTGAAAGAGTTGTGATGTCCTCAATCCATTGCATTATTGGAGGTGAGTGTTTATTTTTCCAATGTTGTAATATTGGTGTTTTAGCTGTCAAAAGGGCATGGAGAATCCATTTACATTGACTATTCATTAATCTCCTAGAAGCAAGTAGATAATTAAAAAGAGCATGTTCATTGACAAATATTAAAAACTAATTCAGTACAAAATTTGTCTGTATAATAACCTCCACCCAAACAGAAGTAACCACTGGAAATTCTCAAAACATATGTGTGTGTTTTTTAAAAAGCATTATCAACGCACATACAATTATGTACATCTTGGTAAGTTGTATTAGTCCAGTAACATCCTACAAGATTAGTAAATATTCCAATATATACAGTTATTAACATAACTAGTGCTTTTACACAATGCAAAATAACAATACAATTTTATGAGTATAATTAAATAAATTTAATCCAATATTAACCATACATCTAGGGCTGGATCCAGATTGCACTGGATCAACGGTGCTGGTGGAAGTGAGAGTCCCCCCTCTCTCCTTCCCACAGCAGCTCCTTCAGGCCCCTGGAAATATTGCAGAAACAGTGAGGTGACGCTGCTGAGTTCTGGACTGTGGGGGTGGGGATGATCCCACAAAACTGGGTGGAGGGCCCTTCCATGAATGGAACCCTTCCTGTTGCAGAAGGTCTCTTCCTCTCATGGAAGGCAGATCCTGGATCCACCCTCTAATCCTGAAATCTCACAATTCCTTCATATATCTTACTTTAGAAGGGCTTATGGTTTTTGTGACGAATCGAGCTCTTGTGGAACGGCCTATGAGTTTTGTGATAAACTGCATTCTTGGTGATGTTCTCCATTCCAACCCCCCTTTGGTTCAAAATGTGCCTAGTCTGCAAATGGGACATTCTGTGGGTCATTCATTCCCTGCACTTGATTGCCTTTAAGACTTTTTGCCCTCTGGCAATATAATCTCACTCTAATCTTAATTATTGTTTTGTCCTTTAATGGCCCGTTCATGTTATCATGACCCACTGGCCTTTCTCTTTGTTCCCCTTTTGAGGACTGGATATTCTCTAGGGTGCTTGTCCATGCATGCCATCAAGCGAATAAAAGGACGCAGCTCATCCATCCGGCTAGAAGGGAATTGAGGCTTGTGCATCTTCCTCTGTCAGTTGGAGCTCTGCTGTGATGCCCTGAGTCCTCCTGATTCAAGATGTCCCCAAAGGCTCAGATCCTGCTCCTTGCAACCTGTGCCTTCCTTCACCTCGTGTCTGGAGGTATGTTTCATTGAGAAGGGCTGAGAGAGTTCCTATGACATGGCTGGCAGGGGGAGGAGACATATCAACAACAGAGAGGGACAATTTAGACATCATTTCAGTGTGTTGTCGAAAAGTAGGGAAGCATGTATACAGCTATAGGCTTCAATCCATCACAGCTGGTGCCTTTCCAGCTGATTCAGTTAGTAGGTGGGAAGCCTCCATAAGATAGAATAGGGCTATGAAAGATACCTTTCCTCGAGTCTCGATAGGCCCATTCCTAGAGCTGAAGGTTGGTGCACCCTGAAACTCCTGAGATCTCAGCGCAGAGAAAGAGTTGCTTTACAAAAGAGGTTGTAGTGAGTTTCTACTTTGGCTAAGGTGGACCTAAGTCGGCAGACTCAGGAAACTCTGCGCATAAATGGGGTGGCACAGCAGTAGCATTCCATGGCTTAGTGATTTCTGCTAGGCAAGTGAGGGCCTATAGACTGAGGCAATTAGACTAGCATATCAAGCACTTGGGAACGCCAGAGTTTGCCATGCACCAGAAGCGTGGAATCCTGCCAGGAAACCAAGTGATTTCAGCAGCATAGAATCTTGCCCTGGGATTTCTAGGAACCACTATGAGTGATTTCTGTAGCTTGGTACCCGCTGGATGCACCAGAACACTGAGGGGTTGCAGCTCTGGGTACTTAAGCCATGTTCACAAACGCTTCTATGGGACAAAATGTGTCATGAAGGAATACAACTGCCTCATAATTTTTTATGTAGTTGGATGTTGAATTTCCGGAACCAAAAGATCAAAGGTTCATACATTTGCCAAACCCAGACATGACAACGATGCAATGGGAGAGAGGAATACTCTCCGGCAGAATCGATATCGGTTTTGGACTGTCGATAATAGCTTTGACTCATTACAAGAGCCATTGTGCATGTTAAAAGGGAAGCTGGCATGCGCAAATCTAACCAAGCTTTGACCTTTCCCAAAAAGTAGGGAGTGTTGGAAGAACACTCAAACAATCACAAGATTGTGATTTTCCCCCCAAAGGATCAGTTACTGGACTCACCTGGGTAAATTATTCCAGAGCTGGTATACGCTTGCATATTTGGTAATCCAACCATTGCCGGAAGTTCTGACTGCATGCACTTTGATTTGAGTATTTTTGCTAAAGTTAGCCCAGCATACGTGACCTTTAGAAATGCCATGCTTTGGGCAGAACTGCTTGGCTTAATTGTCTTTCCATATTTTCCCCATTTTGCCTGGTTTGGCTCTGGGCTTGCTGTGCTCGCTCTGCTACTGACCAGCTTGCCAGCAAGTGGGATTCCCCTTACATAGTGTGCTGCTTCCCCTCCAAAATATCAATCAGCCAAAATTATTTAACACTTCTAAACATAATCTGTACTATTTATGCAGTGACATCACATAACATTGCATAACAGTCAGCAGGGAAGGGCAGGGAACTTGCAAAGAGATAATATTTTTGCTGGGTTGGCTCTGACCTAAGGATACTTTTGCTGCTGGATTTATGGAAACTGCATGGTCACAAAGCATGCATGATTCATTCTTAGCTGAGAGTCCTCTTTGAAATATTTATAATAATGACAACTTTTCTTCTGAAACAGATGTACTCAAATGTCGAAAATGCGTGCCTGTGATGCCTTCGGAGCCTTGTGAACCAGATATGGTCTGTGAAACCAACTCTGACACAGGATCCTGTAGTATAACCCGATTTTATCAGAGTAAGATACTTCCACTGAGCTCCTACTGTCTTTAGCACCATTCCCTTTTTTCCAGAGTTCTGTGTCATGGAGTGACCCCCCCCCCCCCACCTAACCATGGATGGGCAGGACATCCATTGCCTAAATTTTTGGCACAGTACTGTGCAATAATTCTTCACTCTGCCCCTTGTCATCTTTATTGCATGGAGACTTGCCATGGAGACTGAGGGAGCTGACTCACCCATAAAGACTAACCAGGAAGTTAAGCAATGCTTATTTATTACAGTTGATAATGATGTATAATGTAACCGTGTCTCTCTCCATGGTGGTTAAGTGTGGGATTAGGCAGTTTTAGGGGCTCGGTGATCATCCTATGGCACCTTTCAGGTGAGAGGCGTGCCCGAGGCTCCTGCCGCCGACTGCCTCACGGCTCGGTTTTCGGGAGATAAGGCACGTCTCTGAGGTCTTCCTACCTCACCTGGCGGTACCTCTTGGTCCGGTCAAGGCTGACTACAGGAAAGCACCATGTGGTGTTAAGCAAGGAGGGGATGACTTGGATGCCGTCACCCTCCTTGCTGGATGTTTCGCCCTATAGCAATGGTGACCGTCTGATAGCCGGTGTAATTAGTACCCGCACTTTTTTCCCTTCGTAGATCTCCAATTGATGATTCAATAGATGTGGCCCATTACTTTCCACAATTTGTACCCTACAACTGTGTCTGAGTCATTCTTTCTCCTCTACACGCGCAAATTCATTTGACAGGAGCTTCCTAATGCTGGGTGTCCTGCAAAGTAGTCTGCCACTGTATATATGCTGCACTCAGAAAATGTACGGTACACTTTCAAAGAGCCTTTTCCAACCTGTGCCAAGACTGATACCTCATGACTGCTGGGGAATTCTGCCCCAGGCACCAGAATGGCTCTTAAGTAGTAAGACCACTAAGGAACGGAAGGGTTGTCACAGGAAGGAGCTATGTGTGTAGCAGGAACCAGAAACAGGTGATGCTGGTTAGCAAGACAGCAACTGTAGAAATTGGGGAAGAAATGTAAAAAAGGAAAAGGACATAGAATTATGGGAGGGAGAGACCATCTATGGTAGCACAAGGACAAGCTGGATTCATCCAATATATTGCATGCCCAAGGCCCAATTAATAGTATGGTGGTCATAGGCCCTCGGTCCTGGGTTAAAATTTGTCCTCAGCAGTGGACCCTGCTTTCATTATCTGATCTGTAAAATGGGAATATGAGTTTTCTACTGGTGGGATATGTAATGTGGACAAATCTAATGGATTGTAGTGCACTTTGGACATTTGATGTGAATTGATTTTAAGAAAAAACACTCAGTGTCTCAGACTTTTTTTCTTCCCCTTTGAACTTATTCCAGATGGAAAGGTAACAAAGACATATCAAAATTGCTGGGAAACGGCAAGTGCGTGTAATAATGTAAATGAGTTTCCAGGCACAAACGCCCGCATTGAAATCACATGTTGCAATGACCGAGACTTTTGCAATGACGTATAGACAAGGCTGGAAGCGTCCTGATGAGTTTCAACACACGAAAACATCTGTGTGTCCTGCACTTCTTTCTTATTCTTGTTTCCATATGTTTATTAGTTAAAGTCATGGCCATCTGCACAATCCCATGAATGTACAGGAATAAAGGAATTTTCTGGTCCAGAAGTCTGTCTTTCAATTATTTAAAATTAGCACAGTTCTAATTCTCATGGCGGCTGAGGAAAATTAAATATATATATATATATATATATATATATATGGATGTCCCCATGGGTGGTGCTAAGTGCTGAAAAGATCTGGGTCTCTGGCCTACAGGACCAAAAAAAAAAAACCCCTGCACAAAGTTGCATATGCTAATTCACATATGCTCTAAAGTCTCCCCGTGTGTGTGTCTTTAAAGGACCCTGTCTCCTAAGGACATCCCTATTTGTATAATAGGAGGGGAGGGCATTTGATTTCAGAAAAAAGCCTCAGGCAGAAAGATTCAAGGGTGGGGGGCAGCAGGAGGTGAAGCACATGTGGGCAAGGAGCCAGCTAGTCCAGGGGGATCAGATGCATCAGAGATCGTCAGGGCCCCTGTCCCTTGATTTCAGCAAGTGCCCAACTGCCCATGGACAGCAGGGTGGTGGGGCGGGTGGCCTCCCAGAGATTCGGGGCTCCAGCCCTCGTGGGCCACTTCATAACACCACCTCTGTATGCCCCAGTCCAGCGAGGGGTTTGGCTTCCAGGCACACACATCCTTAGCAATGCTGTAGTGGAGCCAGAGCTGGCACTGATGCAGCGCTGGCCCTTTTTTTTATGAGCAGGGATGATGGTGTCCTCTGCTACTCCCCTCAGGCTTCCCAGATCCCTCTGACCTTAGCGGCAGTCCTCACGGTAGCTGCAGCAGAAACAGATTTCCCCTGCAACAAGATAGATAGATAGATAGATATGTTTATTTTACGGTCTACACAGACCACAACCAATGTATAAATACAAAATAAATACACCAAAACTCATTATACACACAGAATAAAATACACACAAAAGATCAAAATAAAATCAGACAAGCATAGATGGTCTAATCGGAGCCAGTGTGGCGTAGTGGTGAGAGTGTTAGACTTGGACTCGGGAGATCCGGGTTCTAGTCCCCGCTCGGCCATGAAACTCACTGGGTGGCTTTGGGCCAGTCATTGACTCTCAGCCTAACCTACCTCACAGGGTTGTTGTGAGGATAACATGGAGAGGAGGATTATGTAAGCCGCCTTTTCTGAAATGGGTTCATTAGGGTCACTTAATTCCAGTCCATGTCTTGGGACACCAAGCAGAATGCATTTGCATAATCAGCAACTGATTATGGTTAGCAGTTTCAGCCTTCTGGAGGTCCTCATAGACTTGGCACATCTCTGTTATGAAGCCACTGAAATCAGAGAGGAGCAGACTGGGCTGTCGTGGTCACAGAGTTGTCCATTTGGTGCCAGGCCACACCAGTAGACTGAACAGTAGCCTGGCTGGTCTGGCCATCTGGGAAGTTCTCAGGACCTGGTTCCACGTAAAGTACACATTGAGCCTGGAAGACCGGGAACTGGTCAGGGGAGCCATACATTTATTTCAGGGGCTGCTACAGAGCACTTCTGCTGAGGAGGCCCAGACGCACGCAGTTGGGCAGGCTGCGGAAGAGCCAGCTGAGCATGGCGCATGTTGACATTAATCATCAGCTGGGCCACTGGTTCTTTAAGAGAATGGCTCCTTGTCCATCTCCATGATGGGGTGGAAACAGACTGTCCTTCTATGGCTGGACCAGGCTCAGCGTTTGCTTAAACTAAAGGGCAATCCAGAAGCAAGCCAAGAAATTCGGATGGGCTTCTCCTAGTGGCATGGATTAATGGGGCCTGGTCTAACGGTGCACGGTACGCTGACTTTCCAACCTCCTATCTATCCTCTGACGTGTGAATTAAGGCTTGCAGGTTTGAGGGCCTCTCCACTCATGCAGGTTCTTGGGGGGGGGGGCATCCAAGGGGCCAGAGGAAATGATGGATTCCTTCCTCACAGACACACAACTTTGTGGGGGATCTAAGCAGGGATTTCCCACCCAGCCTCTGACCCCCTGGTGGTAAATCCAAATCTGGTAAAAGATGCTAAGGGCTGTGATATATATCTTTGCGATGAGAGTTAGCTGTTTTACCTTCCACTGATCTCAGCTTGCTGGAATGCAACAAGAACAAAGAGACCTGTGTTATTCTATAGCTCGCTACTGTGCCACCCAGGGGGGCTTGAGTTACACAGGAACTTACATAAAATAGAGGAAGGAAGACTGATCCAAAAGGCCTTGTTCTTCCTTGGACTCTAAAAGAAAAATTGGGCCATAGTTTTTTCACAAGCAATCTCAAGTTCAAAAATCCTACACCGGTATATTCTTCTCTGGCACCTGGATCCAGAGAGATGTTAAAGTGAACTGTGTTCTTGAAAACATATTTTACTCTCCCCAGTGTTTCTTTTTCTGTAGAATGAGCACCACCTCAAGTGGGGAGATATGTAACAAACCCCTGTATATTATTGTAGCTGAACAGTGCCCTCTGGTAAATTGATACCATGCTGGGATGCCTGAATAGGTATATCTCAGCAGTCTTGTTTTCCAATACACATCCAAAAGATTAAAACCAGCTTTGCTGAGGTCCAGGGGAGTTTCCTTCATATCAGGTATATAGCCTCAATTGCACGTACTATTAGGAATCTGTGGGCAGCTTTCACCAATGCCTTTCCCGAAAATATTAGCATCTATACAAGAAGAAAAACAAATGCTTCCTGTTGGTTTCCTAACATTTCGGTAATAAAATTACTTATTTGTGTTTAAAAAAAAAAAATAGGGGGCAGAGAAAATATAAGGGGCAGCCCCCTCTGGCTACAGGCCCACCCCAGCCCCCTCTAATCCTCTTTTTCTTAGATTTCAATTCAGTCTGGAGGTGAATTCCAGACTTACACCTGATACTATTAAAAAGACATGAGTGAAATGAAGGAAGTAGAAAATGTAGTAAACTGTACATGAACAGAATCTCTGTAAACTTCATACACAGTGATAGTGATCTGAGAGTGGAGGAACTCTCTGTAGTTCCGTTGTCATGGACAGACCACTACCTGGTGGGGTTTAGACTTCCTGGCACTCGGAACCCATGCAGGGCAGGGATGTTGGGCCAATTAAGATGTTCCACCCCAGGAGACTGTTGGATCCGAATGGTTTCCTGATGGCTCCTGGGAATTTTCCTGTTGCCTTGGCAGGTGATTCTGTGAAAGACCTGGCCGATCACTGGAACAGAGAAATGACCAGGGCGGTGGACGCAATTGCTCCTGAGCGTCCTCTCTCATGAAGTGGAGCCACACCAGCACGCTGGTTTTCTAGGGAGCTGCCAGCGATGAAACAAGTGAGACTGCCACTAGAGCGTCATTGGTAGAAAACTCTGAGTGAATCTGATCGAAAATGGGCTAGAGCCAGCACCGGTGCAAGGCAGTTTGGTGCCCTAGGCAAGATCAGATATTTAGTGCCCCCCCTTCCCACTTGAGCCCTCCCTCCCTCCCTCCCTCCCTCCCTCCCTCCCTATGCCCATTATGCATGATCCGCATACACACACACACACACACACACACACACACACACCCTTCCTCTCCAGTCCTAAACATGTTTCCAGCTCCATCGAGATCAAGGGGGTTTACTTCCATGTACGGTAAGTTCTTTCCACGGGCTTCATTCAGTGGCCCCTGTCAGTCGCCGCCGCCGCCACCACTCCTCCTCTCACCTGCGTTTCTTTGCTGCCGTCCCCGTCGCTTCTCTTCCAGCTCTTTGCCAGCTTTGCAGCCTGCCGCCTATCTCCACGCTGCCTGCACGCTCACATCAAACTTTGTTTCCCTGCCCAGCCACCTCTCTTTTCTCCTCTCCTGCCGCGTCATGGGGGGGGGGGCACATTATTAACTGCCTTCTCTTTCTCCTTTGTCTCAATCGATTTGCTTCAAAAGTGGGCTCAATTTCCAACTCTTTAGCGATGTATTTTTTTTCAAGGCATTTCTGGTGCCCCCTTTAGCCTGGTGCCCTAGGCAGACACCTAGCTGGTCTAATGGTAGCACTGGCCCTGGCTAGAGCCTATTTGAAGGCCTACTCTGTGGCAATACGGGCAGCAAAAAAATTTCCCCTCCCCTACCACTATTGCATCTGCAAAGAGCCGTCCTGCAGAGCTGTTTCAGGTGGTCAGGGGTCTTTTACACACTAGCCTGCAAGAGGAGAACTCGGACCTCTTGACAGCCCGCTGTGAACAATTTGCTCAGCACTTTGCAGACAAAGTTGCTCAGATCCGCTCTGACTTGGATGCTATAGTTGATACAGAACCAGTGGATGTAACTTTGCTTGGTCTTACTTTGGCTTTTACTTCTATTGTATACTGTAGTTTTAATTTTTTATTTTTTAAAAAAACTTTTATACTGTATTTTATGTTGTATTTTATTGTTATAACTGTTGTGAAAGGCCCAGGCAGCTTCAGCTATTGGGCAGTATAGAAATGTAATGAATGAATGAATGAATGAATGAATGAATAAATAAATAAATAACAGTGGTGCCTGCTGAATACATTTTTATTTCAGCAAGCCTTCCCCAATTGACCAGACATGGTTTTCATTGATATTCTAAAAAACAAAAACAAAAAACCTTAATATTTTATTACTGGATTTTATTCCTTTTATCTTTTATTGTTCACTGCTCCAGAATCTTTTTAGATGTGGAATGGTAAACAAAGGTTATAAATAAATAAGTAAATAAAATAATTCAGAGTCATCAGCAAGCCTGGCCTGCTCACTGCTCACTCCTAATTCCAGATCGTTCATGAACATGTTAAAAAGCACCAGTCCCAACACAGACCCTTTCTCCTCCAGTGTGAAAGTGAAACGTCAACATTTGTTCCTCCTATTTGCTATCTGTTTATTAACCAGTTCATAATCTATAAAAGGACCTCTCCTGTTATGGATTAACTGGACACTTTGGTATTATCCAGCAGATAAATTAAGAGGTCCCTAAGCTATCCCTTCTTTGGCATACCTCAGAAATTTTTAAGAGCCCCAAACTGAGCTGAGCTTAGAAAAGTCATCAGGGTATAATAGTAAGGAAGAGGTCACCTCAGTGCATGCGAAGAGTGCAGATCCTGCAACTAGATGGCTAGGGAGAGTTATCTCAGCTCAAAAGCAGTTCTGACTAAGGGTTGAGGTGGGTGTGAGAATGTCATTTGATGTGCCAGCTGAGGCTACAAAAGGACTTGGGCCAGACCTGATAATGTGAAACTATGCAACTGTGGGCTTCTCAAGTGCTTTCTTCTAAGAAGCCAGTTTCAGCAGATCTTCCTAATGTGCAAGGCTGCTTGCCTGACTTTAGTAAGCCCGCTAGTAGCTGTGAGGGAAGAAGAAGGGAGACTTGGGAGATACCAAATAGCTCTATGTTGAGCAATCTAGTGGTGGCTACTACACTAACAGCTGTAGCAATTCTGTTTTCTAGTAGTCCATAAGATGGAGTGCTCAGATGTAAGAGTTTTCCAAGAGTCCAAAACCCTGCAGACAAAAGCAAGGCAGGGTGGGAAGAATGACGGACATGTTTTTGCCTCCCATTCCTCCTTAAAAAGCAATTAGAGCTAGACAGGCCTCTGAGCCCATCTGGCTGGCTTAGCCAGGAGAAGGCAGAGAAAGGGATGGCGAGGCTAGTAGATCCAGCAGATCCACATCCTCTCCCCTTCCCTCCCCACCGGCATGACTCCTTTTCACTCTCCCCATTCCCGTTCAAGGTTGCAGCAGAGACGTCATAAGGGGAGCCGCCATGGAGCTATCTGCAGAGGTTGGGAAAGGGGGTTCCTGCTTGGATCCCCCAGCCCCAGGTTATGGGGGGAGGGGGAAATCCACCATTTCCTATGGCCGCTTGGATCCCCTCCCAGGGACCTTTGGATTACTCTGTAAGGGACTACGATAAAGAGACGTACAGTCATGCCTTGGATTAAGAGCATAATTCGTTCCGGAAACGTACTCTTATATCAAATGTATTGGGGGGGGGGGGATTTTGTTTTGATATAAGAGTACCGGAAATGTACTCTTATATCAAAACAAAATCCCCCCCAAAAAAATTTGTACAGAGATTTTTAATTTAAGCCGTACTACAGTACTTGCATTGCAAGGTGTCGCTTGTATATCAAGTCAAAATTTTTTAAATAAATATTTTAAAATTTGCTTGTCTTGCAAAACGCTCTCAAACCAAGTTACTTGCAATCCAAGGTATTACTGTATTCTGAACCACTGTTAAATCCAAATCTAGTCAAAAATGATGAAGGCTTTGACACACCCAGATCTTTGGGATAAGAGCTGTTTTACCTTCCACTGATCTCAGTTTGCTGGAACGCAAGGAGAACAAAGAGACCTGTGCTATTCTACAGCTTGATACTGTGCCACCTAAGGGGCCTGAGTTATCCAGGAACTTTCCTAAAACAGATAAAAGAGGAAAGACGACTGATCCAACAGGCCTTGTTCTTTCTTGGACTCTAAAGGAAAATCTGGACCATATTCTTTCCACAAACAATCTCATGTTTAAAATTCTACACCATTACATAATACATTCTGCTCTGAAACCAGGATCTAGAGAGATGCTAATTGAAAGGTTTTGTTGCAAAAATGCTACTGGTCTCAATGTCCCAGAGAAAGCAAAGCAAGACACCAGAGTGAGGTTTTTCAAAGTTTTATTCTGCGTGCGTACAAGGTTCAGCAGGGGCGGGTGCCCAAATCAGAACTGAACAAGAAACAAACATGGGGTTCGCCTTTTTATAGCAGGGAATTATGGGAATGCATCATATAAAGCACATTCTAGTAAATTTTCAGTTTTAGTGCACATGTCGTCATTTGTCCTCTGATTTGGCCGCTAGTTACTGCCAAGTGTTATCGTTTGGCAGTTGGCCTGGAACCAGCAGAACTCTTCGCTCTCTGCTTGTACAACTTCTATCTATTTTCGTTCTGTTCTCAAGGTTTAATATGTTTCAACAATAGTTGCTTTCTTCCTTACAATATAGAGTTCTTTCACAAACTGAGAACAACAGGAGGTCACTCTAGTTCAAACAGCAGGCAGGCAAAGTGGATTGATTTAAAATCAATTATAAATACAGTTAATATTTCTAACAGTTTGGAACAACTTCAGGGCATGAGGAATAAATCAGGGCATAGTCTCCAATTGCCCTGAAAATGCCAAAATGCCAGGACCATCAGGAAAATCCTTAAGCCACCAGGGCTTCTCACTTTGTCATGCAGAGTCCCGAATTACCCTGCCTCCCGCAACTGCAAGCTACTTAAAGGGGCCATGGGAAAATTGCAGCTAAGCTTGCAGTTTTAGCTTAGCTGCAATTTTGCCCATGGCCCCTTTAAGATAGCTCTGCTTAGGCTCAAACAGCTGCAGTAAGCAAGACGGGAACAGACCCTGCTAAGCTGGGAGGGCCAAGTGAAGACGTGTGCGCGTACGCGTGTGCGCGCGCATGCTCTACCTGCTGCCTATGCTGCACATTGCTGTGGGAAAGGGATTAGCTGGGTGAAAGCCTGGACTGACAGAGAAGTGAATGAGGGAATTTATTACATGGTTCCTATCTTCATATTGCCAAAGATTTTATTTCCTAACAGAGCTGACTCTTTGCTTCTAACAGGTGAGTTTACAGTGTCAGAAGGAAATGCAAGAAACTTCCCCTTCTCTCTGAAGCTCCATGTTTGGGGGTGTGAGGTGGGTGGGTAAGCTTCACCTGTTGAATTTGTGCCAATCCTGACAATTTTAAAACAAAAAGAGATTGCCCTGCAAGCACTGACTGTTAGTGTGGAAAGCAAAATAGCTTGCTGTGTTGCTTCTGTTTTGTTACCGTGGCCTTTACTGCTTATCTGGAAAGTTCCCAGACAGGAGACACCAGTACATTGCTGTCTATGTTTACTATGCTATTCTTACTTCGGCCTTGCTAGGCGTGAGAATGTTTTTGGTGTGAACCAGGATTGCCATGTGATGTAAATAAGGTGATGACGTGTAATGGCTAAGCTCAGGGATGGGGACTCGGACTCGAGGACTCGACTCGTGAGTCGGACTGAGTCCCTCCTCTGACTCGACTCGGACTCGAGTCCCAATATTTTTAATGGGACTCGAGACTCGACTCAGGACTCGAGACCAAGGACTCTTCAACATCCCTGGGCTGTGCCAGAAGGAGTGGAGAGGAGCGTGATTGCCAGCGAAGAGCACATGGAAGCGAGGTGTGCCGCTGCTCGGCCACTATGGACGGCTACCAGGAGTGCAGCCCCAACAGTGTGTCAAGATTTATTTTGATTGATGTATTGCGTACTTGGGAGAGGCAGAAGAAAGACCTGAGATTACTCTGTGTGGCTGCTCTGAGTGTGTTTCTGGTTCCAGCAAGTTCATCACCAGTGGAGCGGGTGTTCAGTGAGGGTGGAATTGTGATGAGATCTCACCATTCCAGAAGGGGGGGGCAAACATTTAGAAAAAAATCATGTTTCTCAAATGCAACATGGATAAGTTTTAGGAAGTACAGCAAGTTTATTTTTTAAAATCCTTTTTCTAAAATGCAACCTTTCAGACATTTTGGGTTTGGCTGCCTCTGCCTGCCTGTCTGGGGTTCCCAGCCTCCTCTGCCTGCCTGGTCTCTTCTTGACCAGTTCAACAGTTGAATTGTCCAAGACAAAGGCCTCTGCCTGCCTGCTTTGGGGTTCCCTGCCTCCTCTGCCTGCCTGGTTATTTTGGGTTTTTCTGCCTGGTCTGTTCTTGCCAAAATCAGTTGCAGAGTTTTGAAATAAAAAGGCACACTTGTGCCTAGAATTTATTTAAGCCACACATCTGAAGTAGCCTTATTTTGTTGGGAAAACCCCCCATTGATTTTAATAGGGACTCGTGGAGTCAGCTTTGGGAGTGACTCGTGACTCGTGACTCGTGAGTCACCATTTTGGACCAAGGACTCGGACTCGGACTCGAGACTCGGGTCCAAAGACTCGTGACTCGACTCGTGACTCGAGACCAAGGACTCTTCAACATCCCTGGCTAAGCTACACCCATATGTATTTGCTTATACCGCGTCTGGTTTTTGTGTGTTTTAGCTGGATGTATTTTCTGCTGAGCTGGATATGAGCTCTAAGTAATTTGTACTCTGCACATGGACTCTGCATATGGAATGTAAAGAAGATGTAACCTGTAGTGACACTTTGTTATAAGTTAATAAAACAGTTAGAATAGAGCTGTTTTTGGCTACTGCGTGATTCCTGGGTCCTGAACTGAGTTGCAGCTGAGAATGCTGGAGTGCTGCTACGTGGAGAAAACTCTGCTGTGTGTGGAAGGCCAGGACTTCATTTAGTTGGCTAACACAGAGACCAATCTCGAACAAACCCAACACACACCCCATGAAAAACAGGAGACATCAACAATTAAGGGTTTAAGTAAGGTAAAAAATTTCATAATAGGTAATTTTAAGGCAATGTAGGTAATTTTAAGGCAATGGTCATATCAGGCATATCAAAGAGGCCTAGTTTAAAAGGCTGTCTACGCCAATCTTTGCTTTGACCAATTACTGGCAGGAAGCATGACTTGGGGGAAAAGAGAATATTTTGAGAACATTTCTTGTTCAATAAGGTTCATATTCCAGACAACATCAATTGGGCAAAGAACATAGTGTCCTTTAAATTATTCTTGCATATCCTACCTGCCCAATCCCGAAAATCCTTAGTATACACTAACACTTACCTACCTATATTATCCATGCTTGTCTACCCCAGAAATCTTTCCTGCTTTAGGAATATCTCTGACACTGCTTTTTGCCATCATTTTCAATGGCGCGCAGTCTTCATCATAGAGCCCTAGCGAAAGGTTATCTTGAGTTCATCTAGAATCTTGCTTTTATGGACCATTCCCAACATTTGAGATTCACTTTTCTGGTTCTGTGAGCTGCTGGGTAAAGCCAGCCTGCTAATAGGCACACAGACCTTTTCCTGCTCTTTGCATCCATTGCTGCATGCTTTTCCAGTGGCCAGACAGTCAAGTGCCACTCACTTCTTGCGAACATAGGAGGAAAATGAAGAGTCGAGACAATTTGTTGGTGTTTAACTGGGCCACATTTATTTACATAACATGAAATGCAAAGGGATGGAGTGCGGGTTATTCTAATCCAGCCTCCGAGGCCGATCCGTTGTGCAATTGCGTGGAGCATCCAAAACTGGGAGGTGACGATGATGCCGCCACCGCCCCATTTTCCATTTTCCAGTGTTGGGAGCCTTTGTTGCGTTGCCCCCTCTCCGAGTCTGAAGACAACAAGCTTGGCGAGAACAAAGGCATCACAGGCGTTCCTGATCCTCAGCTGTCTGAGCCTATGGACCCAGCAACATGAGGCATCCTGAAACCGTCTGTCACCTGAATGATGCCAGGGATGCTCACCTCACCCTATCAATACCCTAACCCGCACTTACCCGCCACAGAGAGGGACAAGCGCCTGCTCAGTCACCTCTCCCCCACCTGCCCGGAACAAGTTCCAGCAGGGCCCTTTGCACGTCCTTGAGAAACACATCATTGCCCTCATCAGACAAACGAACTCCATCATTGCAGTGCAGCTCCCTCCGTGCCAACACAATCTCGGGAAGCTTAGTTCCTTCATGCCCTGCACTTGATTGCCTTTGAGACTCTTTCGCCCTCTGGCAATATAGTCTCACTGTAATCTTAATTATGGTTCTGACCTTTAGTGGCTGGTTCATGATTTCATGCCCCACTGGCCTTTCTCTTTCCCCCTTCGTTTGGACTGGATGTTCTCTAGGGTGTTTGTGCATGGCTGCCATCAAGGGGATAAAAGGAGGGATCTTGTCCACCCTGATGGAAGTGAACTGAGGCTTGTGTATCTTCCTCTGTCCCTCAGAGCTCTGCTGTGACACACGAAGTCCTCCTGATTCAAGATGTCACCAAAGGCTCAGATCCTGCTCCTTGCAGTCTGTTTCTTCCTTCATCTCATGCGAGGAGGTAAGTTCCATTGAGAAGGACTGAGAGAATTCCTTTGACATGGCTGGCAGGGGGGAGATATCAACAACAGAGAGGGGCAATTTAGAGATCATTTCAGTGTGTGTTGATAAAAAGCATGGAAGCACCTATATAGAAATAGACTTCAATCCATCACAGCTGGTGTCTTTCCAGCTGATTCAATTAGTAGGTGGAAAGCCTCCATAAGATAGAATAGGGCTATGAAAGATACCTTTCCTTGAGGCGCAATAAACCCATTTCTAAGCTGAAAGCTGGGGCACATTGAAACTCCAGAGATTTCAGCTCAGAGAAAGAATTCCTTTGAAAAAGAGGTTGCAGTAGGTCTCTGCTTTGGCTAAGGAGGACTTAAGTGGCCAGACTCGGGAAACACTGTGTGTAAAGGATAGCAAAATGGGATGGCAGAGCACTGGCATTCCATGGCCTCATGATGATTTCTGCTGGGCAAGTGAGGGCCTATGGAGGTAAGCAGACTAAACGGACACATCAGGCCCTTGGGAAGCTGTGGAATGCCAGAGTTTGCCAGGCACTGTAAGCAAGCACAGAATCCTGCCAGGAAAGTGGTGGCCATGAAACCAAGTGATGTCAGCTTCTTGGAATCTCGCCCTGGGATGGGTAGGAACTGCAATGAGTGACTTCAGCTGCTTGGTACCAGCAGGATCCCCCATAACACTGAGGATAACTCTTCAGTGTTAAGGGAATCCAGCTGGTACCAAGCAGCTGAAGTCACTCTGAGCTCTGAGTCCTTATACCATTTCCACAAAAGCTTCCAAAAGGCAAAGGGTGATATGAAGGAACACAACTGCCTTGTAATTTTGTATTTAGTCCGATGTTAAATTCCTTGAACCCAAAGATCAAAAGTTCAGGCAGTTGCCAAGCCCAAACATGACAATAATGCAACAAGGAAAAGGAAGACTTTCAGGCAGAGTCAATATCATTTTTGGACTGTCAACCAAAAGTGGGGATGACTTATTGCAAGAGCCATTGCATATGTCAAAAGGTGAGCTAGCATGGGCAAATCTAACCGAGATGAGGTGTGCCTAAAGATAATCAAAGCTGTGACCTTTTCCAAGAATGAGGAAATTCCTAGTCTGCGATTGGGCTACACCTGGGGGAATCACTTCAGAGCTGGGATATGCTTACATATCTGCTAATCCAACTATTGTCCAACACAATCAGAGGTGTGTGTGTGTGTGTGTGTGTGTTTGGCTACGTGCCATTTGATTTGAGTGGTTTTGCTGAACTTGCTCTGCATATGTGACCTTTAGAAATGCTAGGCTTTGGAAAGAACGGCTTGATATTATTATCTTTTCATATTTTCACAACTTTACCTGGTTGGGCTCTGGCTCAGTTTCTTAAAGTGACATACCAAAGCAAGGGCTATGCTTTGTAGCCTAGCAAGGGGGCTGCATTACCGACCAGCTTGCCGGCAAGTGGCATTACCCTTACAGAATGTGCTGCTTCCCCTCCCAGTTGGTGGGAATGGTGGCACTGTAAGTTCTTTGCCAGCCCTGTGTCTTCCCTAATGATGGAAGCTGTGGGGCTGCTGGAGACACACTGACCAAGCTGCAGAGTGGAGAATCACTCTCCCGTTACATGACTTGTGATACACGTGGGCCTCCCCCACCCACACCACCAGGAAAGACCATGCATGGTGTACCCAGGGGCCTGGAGACTGCATGTGGGACTAGTCCCATGGACATGATAACGTCAGGGGTGTAGCTATGCCCACTGAAATCATCTGGCTCATGGAGGGACAGGCAAAGGTCATTTACTCCCTCAACCAGAAGAAGTTCCCTACCCCTGCTTTACTCCAGTCACCCTATCTCTAGACTTCCTAAGAGTCATTTCTTTCTTGTCTCTCATCTCCCTCAGCTTCATGGGTCTCATGCTGGCCTCTTCACTGCTGATAAATATCATTCTTCCTTGGTCCCTTGTATCAATCAGTCAAGATTACTTACCACTAATTAACATAAGATGCACTGTTAATGCAGTGACATCATAGCAGCTCAGCCAGTAGGGAAGGGCAGTGTTGGTGGTTCCTGGTCCCGCAATCACACATTCTAGCACTCTGACACATCCATAGCCACGAGAATGCACAGTCTATGAAAAGTATGACAGTCCTTTTCATGGCAGGTTCTTGACAGTAAAAGTCCAAAGAGAAGAAAGTCCAAATTAGGTAGAGTCCATGCGCAGAGTGCTCCCAATAGCTCAGTCGGTGATAGATCCAAACAGAAGGATGCAGACAGGGAAGATGAGAGAGATGTTCCTAGCAAAGGCTCTGGACACTAAGCGCTGACTTAAAAGCAAAGGTGTGGCCATCTTAACCCTCCTTCTAAACCACTAATCGACAAGGGAACTGGCCCACCCACGAGGCCCCTATCCAGGGGTGAGGCTTCAACCAGAGTGACACCTCTGCAAACCACCCCTCCCCTCTCCTGAAGTTCCCAGAGAAGGCTGCCAGCTCCTGTCTCTGCAAGGTCGAAGTTGCAGCTGGACAGGGGAGGCAAGTCGACTCCGGCCTGCTTTCTCCTGAGAACGCTGACAGTAATAAGCTCACGCTGGTCTTGACATTCCACAGTCTGACTAGGCCCCCAAACCCTTCCAAATGATTGCTGACCAGTTTCTGGTTATGAACTAGAAGGCCCACTGTATGACTGACACTGAACCCCCACAGGCAGGTACCTGCAAAGAGATAACATTACAGCTGGGTTGGCTCCATCCTCGGGATACTTTTACTAATGAATTTATGGGAAACTGCATGCCAAACAGTCACAAAACATGCACGATTCATTCTTAGCTGAGACTCCCCTTTGAAATATTTGTAATCATGACATTTCCCCCCCAAAACAGATGCTATCCAGTGTCGAAATTGCCCGCCTGAGGTTCCTCTGAGGTCTTGTGAACCTGATATGGTCTGTGAAATTGACACTGCGGCAGGATCCTGTGCTAAAATCCAAATGGTCAAGGGTAAGATACTTCCACTGAGCTCCTACTGTCTTTAGCACCATCCCGTAAACTCCCCCTTTTTTTGTTTTAACTGTACGCGGTGGGAATGCATACTGCAATAACGCTCTTATGATATCACCAGGAATTGGTGGGTTCATAGCAACTCTACTACGAAGAGAGTAGACATGGTATAATGTATAACCATGAAATATCAATGCTGGGTAATTGTGCTACATGCATGGCATGTTTTTAATCCCCCTTCTCCCCAGAGTTTTGTGTCACGTTGTGATACCCCCTCTCATTAACCTTCAGTCATGTGGCAGGGCATGCGTTGCCTAAGTTCCTGGCACATTACTGTGCAATGCTTCTTCACCCTGCCCATTGCACTATCCACTTAGTGGATGGAGGCAAAACCTGCTGCCCCGCAGACTCAATGGTGTACCACCCACACCACACAGCTGGTGTGGCAAACAGCTGCCACCACTCAGTCTCTGATTTTCCTCCCTCCCCCCATGGCTACTACGGCCTCTACCTTGGCTCCCGCAGCCAATCCCCACAGGTCTACCATCCCCTGGCGGTGACTGTAGGAGATGTGCAGCCAAAACCTCACATGCCATGTATAGGTGCATGACGTAATTGGGACCACAGAGTTGTGCCTCCTAGAGCAGACACTCTGTGGAAATTATGCAGACATCCTCTGGGGCAGGATGTGGGCGTAGCCAGTGCCTTCTCTTCCTGCCCGGGAACAGTCTGAGCCACGAATCTGAAACTGCAGCATCTCTAAAGATGTAGCCGAGAGTAGCATGTCTGAACTTTTCCCAAGTTCAGAACACGTCGACTACCAAATGATTCCTGCACAACTGTTCTTACATTCTTAAGCCTGCCTGTATCCAATCTGCAAGATGTGAGTGAGTAAACTCTGTTTTTAACCTCCAAAAGACTGTTTGTCTTATTGGTAGTGTAAGGGGGAAGCCAGGTAAAGATCCAGTCTGACCAAAAGGGCAGCCTTACCCACTGATCGCTGATTCTGCTCTAACCAGCAGCTCCGCACGCTCACGTTTTTCCCCTGTAGTTGGGGTCTGCTCTGCTGTGCTTGCAAACGCAAGAGGGGAGAGATAATATCTCATTATATCCTCTCCCAGCTCTTTTAGCAATCCCCAACAGTGACTCCCCAGCTAACCACTGTTTTCCTATCTCCTCCAATAACAGTGTCTTCCCACTTCTGGGAGGCTCAGCAGATGGAGGGAAGGGACCAGAGAACCCTCTGAGAGTGGTCTCCAGATTGTCTCCTCTCAGTGTGTGTTTGACTGTTTATGCTGCTGCTGCTGCTGCTGACAGGAGGCAGAAAGAAGGGCACTTTTTGAAAGCAAAGTAAACCAGCATCTAACACGGGATGCGGCCCTGTTTATGGCATCTCACCCATCAGATACTTCCTTTCCTTTTTACATGTTGTAAGCTACAGCACTTTCAATATACAGTAATACCTTGGATTGCAAGTAACTTGGTTTGAGAGCGTTTTGCAAGACAAGCAAATTGTAAAATATTTATTTATTTATTTTTGACTTGATATACAAGCAACGTCTTGCAATACAAGTACTGTAGTACGGCTTAAATTAAAAATTTCTGTACAAATTTTTTTGGGGGGATTTCGTTTTGATATAAGAGTGTCTTGGATTACAAGCAAATTTCCAGAATGAATTATGCTCTCAATCCAAGGCATGACTGTAATCCAGATAGACTGTCAATTGAATTCTGCAAGTGTGTCTAAGTTGTATCATTTACTGGAAGTGATTGTCATTCACAATTTTCTTAGCACTTTTCTGTAGGCTGCTAGAGATCTCCACCCTCCCTTCCTTTCCTATGGCTGGGTGTGCTGCAAAGTAGACTGCTGGGCTGTAAGCTGCACTTGGGAAATGTAGTCTTACAAACCTGAGCCAAGTTGGCTTCCTCATGACTGCTGGGGAATTCTGCCCCAGGCACCAAAATAGTCCTTAAAAGCAGAAGTAGTAAGTCTGTTAATGAATGGAAGGATTTTTTCACAGGGAGAAGTTAAGTTTGTAGCAAGAACCAGAAATTGGAGATGGCACGTTAGTAAGATAGGAACCATACGACTGTATAAGGTGGGAAATAAATGTAAAAAGTATAGCAAGGGGAAAGGACATAGAATTATGGGAAGGAGAAACCGTCACTGATGGCACAAGGACAAGCTGGTTTCATCCAGTATATTGCATGCCCAGAGACAATGAATAGAATGGTGGTCTTAGGCACTCAGTCTTGGGTTAAAATTGTCCTCAGCAGTGGACTCTACTTTCCGCATCCGATCTGCAAAATGGGAATATGGGGACAAAGAAAATGGATTGTAGTATACCTGGACATCTGACATTTAAGAAAAAACACCCTGTCTCACTCTTTTTTTCTTCCCCTTTGGACCTCATTTCAGATGGAGCGGTAGTTAAGACATGGCCAATTTGCTTGCCAGACAGATCTGTGTGTGGTGTTTCAAAGGATTACCCAGAGTCTCGCCTAGTAGCTGAGTGTTGCGATGACAGAGACTTTTGCAATGATGGATAGACAAGGCTGGAAGCACCCTGAAGAGTCTCAGTGCACCTAAACATCTGTGTGTCCTGCCCTCCAGGGTGACCCTTTTTCTAGTTTCTGTTTCCAAGTGTATTAGCTAAAGTCAAGGCCATCTGTGATAACTGATGCATTTACAGTAATTAAAGGAACTTTCTGGTCCAGAAGGCTGTCTTTCAATTATTTAAAATGAGCACAGTTCTAATCCTAAAAAACACAAAAGCACACACATCCATGCACACACATCCTTAGCAGTGCTGTAGAGGAGCTAGAGCTTACTAGGACACAGTTCTGGCATGTTTTTACTTGGGATGATGGCATCATTTGCCACTCCCCTCTGGCTTCCTGGTTCCATTTGAGCTTAGCTGCAATCCTCACAGTAGTTGGCACAGAAATGATTTTCCCAGCAACAATATATAGTTTTGAGCTATCCCTGATGTAAAGCAAAGTATTTTGGGGTGGATTGGTCTTGAATGGATAATTCAGATCTATTAGCTGTTCCTGATGGAGATAAAGATTGCTAGAACTGGTGTGTCAATAACCAGTCAATGGTCAAAGGCACATTTTTACAAGGCAAGAGGGAGAGTTCAGAAAGCGAGGTCCGAAGAGCAGCCAAGGTCAGAATACAGAAAAGCACTCGGATAGAATAAACAATCCAAGAAGCAGAGTCAAGCAGGCGTCCAAGGTTAGTACCAGAAAGGTTCAATCACGGAGCACAATCAGCAGTACAAGGCAGTGGAGTTGGTAGAAGATGTTGTTTCCAACAACAGCTAGGCTGATACTGCAGGTTTATATTGCCAGAGCCTCATGAGCCCCACCCAGGGCTCAGCTGCAGTTCATTACATGCCTTCTTCCTGAGGAGTTGCTTCCTCTCAAGGAGTCCTTCTTTACATTTGAGCTAGGGATATATGAGAATACCATTTTGGAATGAAATCTCCATGGATTTTACTGGTTTGGCCCTGGAGGACTTTGTTCTGTTTCGCCACGCTTGCATTGACTCGATCTGTGGTGAGTCGATCAGATAAGCAGATTGTCAAAGAACTTCTTCCTCCCCTTCAGTACTCCCCCTTTCACACAGGAAGCACTAAAGTGGAGGATTAAATTGGCAAGTTCTTTGACAAGTATGGAATACGCGGCTTTCCTGGGCTTAACCAAGTAGTGTGTGGAGAGTATGAAACTGACAAGGACCTTTACAAGTGGGGAATATGCCCCTGTGGGGCTACATAGCAGAGAGGTGGAGTTACAGCCATGATCATGAGTACATGTGCAAAATTGCTGAAGAAGAAATATTTTGAAAAAAATTTCTACCCCATTTGCACAAATTTAAAGACCCCCCCAAAGAGAGGGGGGAATCCAATTTGCGCAATTCATGGGACCCAAAAACGGTGCAAAACATTTCTAGTATTGGGTGGAAAAACATCTGTTACACTCCAATGCCACTTACCGGAATGGAAACACTGCAAAATCCAGTCAGGCTAAAAGGGAATGGAATTCCCAGCATCACAGATCCCCACTCACAGGCAGAACTCTCCTCTTCCTGTGGGGATGGAACTGTGGTTATTTCCCCTGAGGGCCCAGGCTAGCCCAGGTCTCCTGCCATGGGTGGCTCCTTGGTGTTCACTGTCTCTGGGAGCTCTAGCTCCTCAGCAGAGGAGGATTCTTCTAGTGGGGACATGACACTGGCTGCATGTACCAGGCCAGGATTAAGGTTTTGTTACTAGTGTATAAAGCCCTAAATAACTTGGGGCCAGGAAACTTGAGATAAAGCATTTTCTTTTACCAACGTACCTGATCACTAAGGTCATCAGATGAGGCACCCCTGGTGGTTCCGCATGGACCTATGTCCTGGTTGGAATCCACCCAGAGTAGCGCCTTCAGTGTGGTGGCTCCCTCTCTGTGGAACTCACTGCCTCTGGATGTCAGGCTGGCACCAACATTATATTGTTTCCAGCACCTGCTGAAGACATTTTTATTTCAACAAGCCTTCCTAATTGACCAGTAGAAGTTTTTATTGGTAATGTTTTTAAAAACACAAAAACATTTAATATTTTAATACTGTGTGTTATTCCTTTTAACTTTTTTAATTTTAAAATCCAAAAAACCCCACCAAAATAAAAACCAAACAAAGACAAAACAACATTAAACTAAAAAAGACTTCCATTTTTTCCACAAGCAAGTATAAGTAACATCAAATATTCTATATTATAATTATAAAGAAATTACTTTCTTTTTTCTCTTAAGCAAACCCCCCCCAAAATAAAATTCCCCCCCTCTTACTTATCAACCTCACAAATACACAAAGCCTCGAAACCTTACAACACTTTACTCCTAAACATAGATAAAAATCCTTCTACTTGAACAATATTTAATATTTCTACTTATATTTAATGAAAATCTATATTTCCTTCCCTCTATTTATAAAAACAAATGGCCTAGCTTTTATTTTTTATTTTTTAAAATAGTTTCACATTTCCACATTACTTCACATCCCAACTTTTAGCCCACATTTAGTTGGTTCCTTTCCACTACTCATTCTCATTACTAAGTTTCATCCAGGCTCAATACCAGGGCCGGCGCTACCGCTAGGCCAACTAGGCTGTTGCCTAGGGCGCGTAGCGGAAGAGGGCGCAGAACGCTGCGCTCCTCTTCGCTGCCGGCGCGCTCCTGCCCGCCCGCCCGCCTCTCCAAGAAAGCCAGGTCAGGGATTGCGCCCGGAGTAGTGGTGGGGCCGAGCCTGGGCGCCTCCCCCCCACCTTGCCTCGCCTCCGCGCCGCCTCCCTCCACCTCGCGCCGCCTCCCCCCACCTTGCCTCGCTTCTGCGCCGCCTCCCCCCCACTTCGCCTCGCGCCGCCTCCCCCCCCGCGCCGCCTCCCCCCCTCGCCTCGCTTTGCCTCGCCTCGCCTCTACTCCGTGCTGCCTCCCCCCCCGACACCTACCTTCTCCGTGCTGTTTCCGGAGCCCCGCCCGCGCTCTGTTTTGGCGGGAAGAACCAGGGCAACAGGGCTTAAACAGCCCTGTTGCTCTGGTTTTCCCCGGCCAAAAACAGAGCGCGGGGGTCCCTGTTTGGAGGAGGCGTGGGAAGGTAGGTGGGGGGTGGCAGCGGCAGCGGCAGCGTGCGGGGGTGTGTGTCCGGTGGCGGGGGGGTGTCCGGTGGCGGCGGGGGGGGCGGGAGGTTGCAGAGCAGGCAGCAGGGCAGCTTTCCGGAGCCCCCCCCCACGGTACTAGAGGGGGGGCGCTAAATATAATCTAGCCTAGGGCGCCAAACTGCCCTGCACTGGTCCTGCTCAATACATTTTTACCAATAACCAATACTATTCAGATTCTGATTCAATATTAAACCTTATCCTTTTTTAAAAAAAATCAGCAACTATTCTTTTTCCTAATCCCATCCTTCCCATCCATCCTTCAGGGTCAAAGTCACCACATTAATAAAAAGGACAAAGAAAAACCACCTCCAACTGCAGAAGTTCTCTTTTCTCTCAAAGGAGTTCCTCTCACCAACCCCTTTAGGTTCAGATCCATGAATGTTCTCTTTGGATCACTATCAGCAATCCCTTTAAGTTTCTCCCATTTGGATTCCTCCCACCAATCCATTTGGGGAACTAAACCCTCTTACTTCTTTCATAAGAACCTCTCCCTTCCACCAATAGTCAGCAATTATCATAACATGAGTTAAAACTTTTATTCCATCCCATAATCAGCAAACCATTTCCCCTGATCAAACACAGTTCACAATCTTTTTCAGGCTCATGTTCCACGGATCACAATTTTTTTTCTTGTAAGCCGCCCCTAAGTGGCTTCCTCCAAGAAGCCCAGCAATCATCCTTCCAGTTCTCCGTAGCTGGCTTCCCCCTTACATTTCCGAAGACATCTTCACCTTCTGATTCAATGGCAAGGTCTTTCTTCAGCGATTGTGTGTAGTTTTCTTCCTGCTCCTGCGGAATCAAGCCTCTTTTTAAAGTTCCAGTTGCTATCTCTTGCAACATATCAATCTTCGCCTTGTCCTCCCTGTTCTGTTCAAACTTCACAAACTTCACCCTCTGTATTATCCTGGAATTTCTGAGTTATTTGTACAGTCCACACGTCTGATTTCACCAACCTCCCCAGCCATTTTTGGGGGAATGTTTCCAATAAAACCATCAGCTCTTCAGCTAACCTCAGCCACAAATCATGGGTAGCCATCTTGTCTGTGGCACAGTAGAAATTTAACAGACAGCTACTCCTGTTTTACACTTTTCCAAAGTCAAAAGTAAAAAGAGTTACAATACCTCATTCTTTCTAGTTTCAAAGCACATTTGTTGATCCATTATGAAGTTTTTAAAGCATATTTTCTTTTTAATATTCCAGAAAAAAGGGTAATTAGTTCTGATTGTGGATAAAATTTCTCTTTGTTCCTAATTAGCCATAATTTTTTAAGAAATGGAGTTGTCGATCTTCAGGTTCTTAAAAAAGAACTCCAAACACAACGGCGAGCAAAGATGGATACTCCCACTCTCTACCCCCCCGCAAGAGAAACTGCAATCATCCCAAGCTGCTGCAAATAACTCACAGAGAGAGCATTTAGAGCAGGGGTCCTCAAAGTTTTTAATCAGGGGGCCAGTTCATTGTCCCTCAGACTGTTGGGGGCCCGGACTATAGTTTGAAAAAAATATGAACGAATGGATCAAGTAAAAAAAAAGGACCCGGGTGAATTTTTTCCCCCTTAAATGGAAAGTTATTTTATTTATTTATTTATTTATTTATTTCATTTTTATACCGCCCAATAGCCGAAGCTCTCTGGGCGGTTTACAGCAATTAACAAGACAGACTCTGCCCGCAGGCTTACAATCTAAAAAGACACGACACACAAGGAAAAAGGAATGGGGAGGGAAGAAGAGGGAATATTAATGAATACTCCTGGCAGGGCTGGTGGTATTTACATATATAGTTGCACAATTGTTTCATGCCTAACATGAATATACTTTTGTTTTTGCCATCACACAAATGAGCATACTCTGCTTCAATCCAAAGTAGCATTTTTGAAACATTAGAAATCTGACTTAGCTACATCAGCTCATACATAAGAGGTAAAACACCACCACTAATTTTTCTATATTATGGAAAAGAATTAAAAGAATCGGCGCTTGAAGCGAAAGAGTTAAAAAAAAGTCTGCTTCTGCCGATCGGCCGCTGGGCCGGATAAAAAGGCAAGGCGGGCCGGATGTGGCCCATGGGCCTTAGTTTGAAGACCCCTGATTTAGAGATATGCTGGGAATCACTCTTAAATCATCCTCTTATTCCGAGAAGATTAACCAGCCAGGATAACCACTTGACTGGATTTCACGTCGCATTGGTCTCCCACGGTCCGTGGAAGCGTCAAACCGACATTTTAAACTCCACCGGAAGTCTCCTTTTATCTTTTATTGTTCACCACTCAAGAATCTGTTTAGAGGTGAAATGGTATAAATGCTATAAATAAATAAGTAAGTAAAATAATTCAAAGTCAATTTGAATAAATTCAAACTTCTTCCTCTCATCGTTCACTCCTAATTCCAGATAATTCATGAACAAGTTAAAAAGCACCGGTCCCAATACAGACCCTTTCTCCTCCAATGTGAAACATGACCATTTATTCCTCCTCTCTGCTTTCTGTTCATTAACCAGTTAACAATCCATAAAAAGACCTCCCCACTTATTTTATGACTGGACAATTTGGTACTATCCAGCCAATGAATTTTTAGGTCTCCAAGGTATCCCTTCCTTTGCACACCTCAGGAATTCTTAGTACCCGCAAGCTAAGCTGAGTTTAGCAAATTAACCAGGTTATGGTACTATGGAAGAGGCCACTTCAGCGCATGTGCAGAGTGCAGATCCTACAACTAGATGGCTAGGGAGAGTTGGTAATGTATGTTCAATACTTTATTTTAGGGAGCAATCCTGCAGCCCCGAAACACTGAGGGGTCATAGGATACTTCGGATTCCCAGATCCGAGGTCCGAGACAATGCTCTGACCTCAGAGCTGGGAATTGGCACTCCAATCCCCTCCCCTCCCTCTCTGTCTTGCAGTCAGCATGGGAAGAACTGTGGTGGCTGCTCTGTAAGGTCTGGAACTCAATCTTGGTGGACAAGGAATGGGGCGTTCTGGTAGGCGGAGAGGGGAGGAGGTTGGAGAGGCCACGATACAAGCTATCCTGAGACCTCTCCAGCCTCCTTCCCTCCCCCTCTGAAGTGTCCCAGCTAGATGAGCAAAAAAGCCCATCTAGCAAAAATGCAGAGCGGGAGGAATCATAGAATCATAGAAAAGTAGAGTTGGAAGGGATCTACAAGGCCATCAAGTCCAACCCCCTGCTCAATGCAGGAATCCAGGTCAAAGCATCTCTGACAGATGGCTGTCCAGATGCACCTTGAATGCCTCCAGAGTGGGAGAGCCCACCACCTCCCAAGGTAGTTGGTCCCATTGTCTTATTGCTCTGACAGTCAGGAAATTTTTCCTGATGTTTAGGTGGAATCTGGGTTCCTGTAACTTGAGCCCATTATTCCGTGTCCTACAAACTGGGATGATCGAGAAGAGATCCTGGCCCTCCACCAGTCCTCCCACTCTGCGTTGGCTGAAGGTAAGCCTCTCAGTTTGGAGGCTTACGATCATCGTGATAGGATCGTGCCCTTATTTAATCTTGTTTCCCTGTTTTTCCATAGGTGTGTGGTGTGTCTGTAAAGTGTGACCCAGAGGTCGGACATTCAAGTGCAACTTACTTCAAGTCAGCTTCTGCTAGAACTTGCAGAAGTGAACTGCGAATTTGAAAAAGTGTTTGACTCTCTCCAATTTTTCCTTTTACTGTAGATTGAGCACCCGCAAAACTGAACTCAAGCAGGAAGCTATGGGACAAACCCCTATATTTTTCTGTAGCTCAACAGTGCCCCCTGCTAAGTTGGCACCGTGCTGGGATGTGTGAATAGGTTTATCTCACCTTCTTGTTCTTCAGTACAGATCCATGAGGTTAAGCTCTTCTGCATGACAGGCTGTTTGGTTCAAAGTGGCTGGCCCTTTTGAGATGTGAGTGTAGGGCCATTCATAAGGTGAGACTAGGCATTCTGTTATTTTCTGATTTACTGGCTAGACCAATGACATTAGAAATGGAGGGTATCACATGAGTGGGCAGAATGAGAATTAGTCTCTGCTTAGGAGCCAGCTTTTACTAAACTCATAGAAATAAACATTTGCTCACTCCTTATTGGTCTTCCAGATACCATCTAATCAGAGGCCAAGGTGCTCTTTCAATGCCCCACAGCCATGCCTGAGAATATCATGTTCCAAAACTATAGTGCAACAGGACATGACCACCACATTTCAATATATAAACCTTGATTATAACACTTTCTCCAACATTTTCTCTTGTTTGTGTTTGCTATACCATTGGTGTAACAATTTTAACCTATTGTCCTTAAGGATTACCTTCTCTTTCTACAATCAGTTTAAAAGGGAATCCCCAGTGATATTTGATTTTAGTTTCCTGCAGTTTTTGTGTGACTGGCCACAGAGTGTGCCTTCTGAGCATTTCAGAACTTAGATCTTACATAAACATTACTTTCTGTTGCTTTTACATTGGGAATGGGGATTTCCAAACTTGTTTAATATCCTGATCTTTTAATGAAACCTAGCTTTCCTTGCATTTGGGGTGTAGTCAAACCACATCAAAAAGTGCCTCAGGCAAGGCAAATTGTGCACATGAAAGGATTTTGTTTGACTGAATGTTTTTCCCCAGGTTGTTAGGATCAGAATAAGAATGAATTTCAGGTTTCAGCTACTTAAGGTAAGTTCAGACTTAATCTTTCCTCCAGCTACGTAAATGCAGGAAATCTGCATAAGAAAGACAGGCCATTTGTAATTCAATTAGCAGTACAAAAGCCTGAAAAAAGGCCTGAGGCCTATAAACTTTAAATCAGCATAACAAAGCTTTCCCTCAATTGATTAATTTTCTTTTTGAAGGAGGTGTTTGCTATTGCTATTGCTTGGCTATCAAAAGAGGCCATCGTAAGATGACCTGTGGATGACCTCCATTTGTTCCCCCAGAATTGTTTCAGTTGTTTGGGGTACAAAGTATCCCATAAAGTGTATTCTTATGGAGATTTCTGGGGAATTTTGTTCCCTGGGCATGTTTGATTTATAGAAAGAAAACTGTACAAGGCAGGTAGCTGAAATTTGGTAATATTTTTGTACTACCCTGCTTTTTATAATGTCCTAGAAGCACTGGCTTATAGGTCTACTCATGTGTAAATTACACAACAAAATGTGATCTGGGGTAAAAATAAAACCCCAGAATGCAGGATGAGGGTACTATTCTATTTAGTACTGCTGAATATCGTAATTAGTTAGATGTTTGAACTTTAATTCAACTTTAACTTTAATTCTCATTACTTTCTTTCTGTACAGGTTGGAAGCCATGTTATCAGCTCTGTTTTGCTGTGGCTGATTTGTTTGATCTATCATCACTTTGTTTTTAAGACAGAGATACTCCATGGGATCATTTACTCTAGTTGTCTAATGTCCTTATGCCATCCTGATTCTTTTCTAATTAGTTTTCGCTATCTATTACTATCAGGTTTGCGTTTTTAGATGTTTAGGTGCGGAGTACTCAGATTAGACACCTGCCATTACCTTTGCAGCTCTGACCCTGCCCTCCACATTTAAAAACTAATTCTGACCATTTTAGTGTTGTGCAGCAACTACGGAACACCCAATGGGTCAAAATTAGCTTGCAAACAAACTACTTTCCCCACGTTTGGTGTTTTGTATCTGCTAAGGATGCCATTTTTTAAAAAGTAACCTTCTCTTTAGTTTTTGGCACCTGCAGGGGTGGTGGCAGCCCACAGGGGGTGTTTAGTGGGCAAAAATGGCCCCTGGAGCTCCCAAAGTTGCCCACTCCTGTTATAGATATTGCATATATGATAATTTCATGCTGTATTGTATAATATGGTATATCTGGCCCAGAGGGGAGTTCATTGGCAAAAATGGCCTCTGGAGCTCCCAAAGTTGCCCACCTCTGATGTAGATAAACTATTTTAAACTGACTTTTCCTTTTCCTAGTAACTTTTGTTTCAGAGTTCTATAGATACATGTTAAAGGTTATGAGGTGCCCAAAAGTTGACTATGAATCCTTCCTTTCTGCAAAAGGCAACCTCTCGCATTTGGAAAGAGATGCACAATTTGTCCCATTTAAATTCATGACTGTTAAGGAGTAATGATTCTGTGTAAAAAGAGGTTTGTATGATTTATATACTATACTTGTTTTTATCAATTGAAAAGTATTATAATTGCTTTCCAAAAGTTACCCCAAGGGGAAGCTGATAGTCTGAAACATGTATGTCATTGGACTCTCAGGAGAAATTAGTTACAAAATCGCCCGATGACCTCTTTCCTTTCTCCCATAGGTTTCTTATACAGTAATACCTTGGATTACGAGCATAATTCGTTCCAGAACCATGCTTGTAATCCAAAACACTCACATATCAAAGCGAGTTTTCCCATTAGAAATAATGGGAACTCAGATGATTCGTTCCACAACCATTTACTCACTGCTTTGCTGGTTCCCTGGCAGGGAGCCCCATGGAGGGAGCCTGCAAAGCAGTGATTAAATGGTGCGTGGAGGGCAGGCACGGCGCAGCCACTCGCTCTGCAGGTGCCTCGCGCACTGCCATGCCGGCTCCCGGGCAGGGAAGCGGCACGGCAGCGCGCAAGGTGCCCGCAGCGCGAGTGGCCGCGCCTCCCTGCCAGGGAGCTGCACGGAGGCATTCCCGCTGCTCCCTACCTATTCCAGGGGCGGTTTGCCTGCTCGGCGAGCCGCCCGCGCTGCCATCGCCGGTCCCGTCGCGTCCCTTGCTGCCCCGGAAGTGACACGACGGGACCCTGCAGTTCCCGTCGCGTCACTTCCGGAGCAGCAAGGGATGTGACGGGACCGGCGATAGCAGCACGGGCGGCTCGCAGAGAGGTGAGGCCCCGCTGGAAGAGGCAGGGAGCAGCGGGAACGCCTCCACGCAGCTCCCTGGCAAAGTTCCACACAGCTCCCTGGCAAGTAAAGTGGCAGCGCGAGGCGCAGGCAGAGCGAGCAGCCGCTCACTCGCCTCCATTCGGCTCCCTGACAGGGAGCCGAATGGAGGCGTGGCGCGGCCTCTCGCTCTGTGTGTGCCTTGCGCTGCCGTTTTGCCGGCTCCCAGGCAGGAAGCAGGCAAAGCAGCAGCGCGAGGCGCACACAGAGCGAGCGACGTGGCTCCCTCGCCTCACCTCCATGGGGTGCTTTGCTGGCTCCCGGGCAGGGAGCCAGTGCAGCAGTGCAAGGCGCTGCCGCAGGGGCGCAAGGCGCCCGCACAGCGAGCAGCCTCACTTCCATGGGGCTCCCAGGCAGGGAGCCGGCGCAGCAGCGCGAGGCGCCCGCAGAGTGAGCGGCTGCGCCTCGCCTCCATGGGGCTCCCGGCTAGGCAAAGCTGGGGAGCTGGCACTTTAAGTGCTAGTCGGGGGCACAGCGTGTGGCTCGTGTTCCGAGACACGCTCGTCCTCCAAATCGAAACAAATGATAAAATTTTGCTCGTTTTACGAGAAGCTTGTATACCGAGTTACTCGTAATCCGAGGTATTACTGTACTGTTCACAGCAATGTACTGTTACTACTGTATTATACCAGAGATATGTCTTTCCAATACGTTTGGTAATGTATATAACAGAGTCAGGTATAAAAAATGTATGTATATATATTTGTACCGTAATGGGGTATGGAGGATATATATATATATATATATATATATCAGGGTTCTCCAACCTTGGGTCTCCAGATGTTGCTGGCCTACAGCTCCCTGCATACCCAGCCAGCATGGCTAATGGCAAGGGATTCTGGGAGCTGTAGTCCAGTAACACCTGGGGACCCGAGGTTGGAGAGCCCTGATACATACAAATATATAAAAATAATAAAATACAAATACATCTTGGTAAATTGTATAGGTCCAGTAACATTACACGATAAGTAAATATTCCAAAATACAGTCATGCCTTGGATTGAGAGTATAATTCGTTCTGGACGAGCTTGTAATCCAAAACACTCTTATATCAAAACGAAATCCCCCAAAAAAATTTGTACAGAGATTTTTAATTTAAGCCGTACTACAGTACTTGTATTGCAAGACGTTGCTTGTATATCAAGTAAAAAAAATTAAATAAATATTTTAAAGTTTGCTTGTCTTGCAAAACGCTCTCAAAGCAAGTTACTTGCAATCCAAGGTATTACTGTATACAGTTAGAAATGTAACTAGTGCTTCTGCACAATACAAACAAAAACTCAATTCCAACATTACACCTAAATAAATTTGCTCCTATTTTAACCATACATCTAGGGTTGGATCTAGATTCATGCTGGATCAACTGTGCTGATGGAAGTGTGGGCATCTCCACCACCTCCTTCCCGCAGCAGCTGCTCCAGGCCCCTGAAAATATTGCATGAGCAGTCAGGAAATGCTGCTGAGTTGTGGACGGTGGGGAGGATCCCCATAAACAGGGTGGAGGGACCTTCTATGTGTGGAGCCCTTCCCCTTGCAGCAGCGTTCTCCAACCTTGGGTCCCCAGATGTTTTGACCTACAACTCCCAGCATGCCCCAGCCAGCATAACTGGCTGGGGCATGCTGGGAGTTGTAGGCCAAAAACATCTGGGGACCCAAGGTTGGAGAACACTGCCTTGCAGGAGGTCTCTCCCTCTCACAAAAGGCAGATCCAGGATCCAAACCCTAATACTGAAATATCACAATTTCTTCATATGCCATATATTGGAAGGGCTTACGGTTTTTGACATGAACTGCGTTCTTGTTGATGTGGGGCCTTGTTCTCCATTCCAAACCCCCCTTTGGTTCTGAATGTGCCGAGTCTGCAAACATGACATTCTATGGGTCATTCATACCCTGCCCTCGATTGCCTTTAAGACTATCTTGCCTTCTGGCAATATAATCTCAGTCTAATCTTAATTATTGTTTGGTACTTTAGTGGCTAGTTCATGATTTCATGCCCCACTGGGCTTTCTCTTTGCTCCCTTTATGTGGACTGGATGTTCTCTAGGATGCTGGTGTAGGGGTGTCATCAAGGGGATAAAAGGAAGCAGCTTATCCACTGTGCTGAAAGGGAATGGAGGGTAGTCTTTCTTCTCCTGTCAGTTAGAGACCTGCTGTGACACACCGAGGCCTCCCGATTCAAGATGCTCCCAAAGACTCAGATCCTACTCCTTGCAAGCTGTGCCTTCCTTCAACTCACGACAGGAGGTAGGTTCTATTGAGAAGGGTGGGGAGAAAGGTTTTAGTAAGATCTATGCAGAAATAGGTTTTCAATCCATTACAGCTGGTGCTGATCCAGCTGATTCAATTAGTTGGTGGAAAGCTTTCATGAGATAGAATTGGACTTGGAAAAATACTGTTACTTGAGTCTCGATAGACTCTTTGCTAAAGCTGAAGATTAGGGCAATTTAAACTCATGAGCTTTCAGCAGAGCCTGTGGCTCACGCTGGCTCAGCTTGTCTGAGTGTGGAAACCTAAGCAGGGTCAGGCCTGGTTATTACTTGGATGGGAGAGACCCCTCCTCTAGTTTCCTGCATTGAGCAGGGGGTTGGACTCGATAGCCTTGTAGGCTCCTTCCAACTCTATGATCTATGAAATCTATGAAAAAGTGGGCCTCTGTTTGGCTAAATGATGGCCTATGGAAGCAACCAGACTGAATAGGATATCAGGCCCTTTGGAAGCTGTGGAATGCCAGAGTGCAGGATCCTGTCAGGAATAGGGTGGCCAGGAAACCAAGTGATTTCAGCAGCATGGAATCTTGCCCTGGGATGGCTAGGAACCATAATGTGTGACTTCAGCAGCTTCGTACCAGCTGGATTCACTGGAACACTAAAGGCTTAGAGCGCTGAGTAGAGTACTGATACCATTTTCACAAAATCTTCCAAGGGACAAATGTGATGTGAGAGCAAACAACTGCCTTATAATTTTCTGTATAGTTGAGTGTCAAATTTCTGCAACCCAGAGATCAAACATTCAGGCACTTGCTAACCCCAAACATTACAATAACACAATGGGCCACAGGAAGATTTTTAGGCAGAGTCAATATCAGTTTTGCACTGTCAACAGAAGGTGGGAATGACTTACTGCAAAACCCATTACGTATGTCAAAATGTGAGCTAGCATGGACAAATCCAAGCAAGATGATGTTGTGCCCAAAGTTAAACAAAGTAGTTACCTTTTCCAAGAAGCAGGGAAATTCCTGGTCTACGATTGGACTACATCTGGGGGAACCACTCCAGAGCTGGGATATGCTTACATATCTATTAATCTTGCCCAACACAATCAGTGGCCTTTTGATTGTGTGCAATTTGATTTGAGTGGCTTTGCAATATTTTGCCTTGCATATGTGACCTTTAGGAAAGTTAGGCTTTGGGCAGAATTGCTTGGCTTAAATGTCTTTTCATATTTTCCCAACTCTGCCTTGTTTGGCTCTGGTTGAGTCTCTGAAAGTGACGTACCAAAGGTTGCAGCCTAGCAGGGGGGCTGGGTGTGCCTGCTCTGCTACCACCAGCTTGCCAACAAGGGATTCTCCTTACTTAGTGTGCTGCTTCTCCTCCCAATTTGGAGGGGTGTGTGTGTCAGTCTAAGTGCTTTCCCAGCCCTGTGTCCTCCACAATGAAGGAAGCTGTGCGGCTGGTGAAGACACCCTGGCCATGTTGCAAAGTGGAGGATCACTCCCCCATCACACAACGTAGGATGCATGTGGGCTTCCCCACCACCACCAGGAAAGCCCGTGTGTGTTAAGCCCAGGGGTCTGGATGGGGGACTAACCCCATGGACCCGATGACCTCGACCTCAGGGGTGTAGGGTCAGGCAAGGGTCATTTGGTCCCTCACCCAGAAGAAGTTCCCCACCCCTGCTTTACTCCGGTCACCCTATCTCCGGGCTTCCTAAGAGACATTTCTTTATTGTCTCTCGTCCCACGCAGCTTCACGGCTCTCATGCCTGCCACCCCTTCACCCGCTGACAAAGAACATCCTTCCTTAGTCCCTTGTATCGATCAGCCAATATTATTTACCATTTTTTAACATAAGCTGCACTGTTAATGCAGTGACATCACAGCAGCTTAGCAAGCAGGGCAGGGCAGGGGACTTACACAAAGAGATAATGTTTCAGCTGGGTTGGCTCCATCCTAAGGATACCTTTGCTGATGGATTCATGGAAATCTGAATGAGAAATGGTCACAAAAAATGCATGATTGATTCTTAGCTGAGACTCCTCTTTGCAATATCTGTAATCGTAAGAATTTTCTTTCTGAAAAAGATGCTCTCAAATGTACGAAATGTGTGCGTGAGCCTCCTTCAAAGACTTGTAAACCCGAAAAGATCTGTGAAGCCAACCCTAAGACAGGAACCTGTGGATTAACCCGATACTATAAAGGTAACATACTTACACTAAACTCCTACTGTTGACAATTAAAGAAAAATAATTTTAAGGATATATGGGGACCATTTCTAGATTATGTTTTAGTAAAGGGAAAGGGGAGTAAGCCATGTCAAGATATGATGTATTTTTGGAATATTGAATAATAATGGATTATGTGGATAGAATTACTTTTTGGCCCCGTGGTGACGGGTGCACTATGGAGTCATATGGATGTGTGAGGGTTCTTTGTGTGTGTGTGTGTGTGTGTGTGTGTGTGTGTTTATTTGTTTTATATAATGTATGTAATAAAAAAATTATTTAAAAAAATAAACTACTGTTTTTAGCTTCCGATTCCAAACCCATCCCCCAAACTCCCTCTTCTTAGGGTGTAAGTGAATAAGATGGAACATATAGTGTAATAATAATGCTCTCATTGTATCATCAGGTATGGGTGGGGTCATAACAATCTTACCACTAATTAAGTAAATATGGTAACAAGTATAACCATGAAAATGCTTCTTGCAATGCTTCTTCACCATGCCCCTTGTTTTCTTCCCTATCAGTTGATAGGTACAACCTGCCGCCCTGCAATTCCTGTGGTGCACCACCCACACCATGCAGCAAACGCTGCAAAAAACAAATGTGCCACCAGTCAATCCCTGCTTTTCTCCCTCCCTCTATGGCTACCACCATTACTGTAGCTACTGCTTCCACTTCCTGCAGTTCCTCATTCCTCCAGCTGCAACTCCCTACTGAGCACCAAGGTCCTGTCACTTCCAATAACAGAGCGTTCCCACTCCTGGGAAGATGAGAGGTTGGAAGGAACCATAGAGGCCTCTGAGAGTGGTTTCCAGATTGTGTCCTCTCAGGGCCGGTTCGCACGACCCAGGCTGCGGGCGGGGGAAGTACCACGGGGCTGTCCGCGGGGTCCGGCGGGGCGCCGCAGACGACCTGCTCCCCGTGCGCGTGGGAGGACCCCGCAGTCCCCGCACCATAGTGTGGGCCTCCCGGTGCTAGGGGGCGGGTCCCCGGGATGCCCAGAGGGGCTGCTTGCCCCCACAGGCTGGAGCGGCAGCAGCTCCAGCCGCTCTGGGCTGCCATCTCTGTGCGGACCCCGTGGGACAGCCGCCTGCTGTTCGCACGGCATGGTGGCCACGCATGGTAGGGGCTTACCCCTCTACCGACCATGGTCACTTTGCGTGCGTCCCACACGCGGCTGTCCCACGGGGGCACCCCCCGGTCGGCGTGCACATGACACGGGAACCGCGGGGGACTTGCGGCTCCCGTGTCGAGCAAACAAGCCCTCTGTGTGGCTTTGGCTATTTCTGCTGCTGCTGCTGCTGACAGGAGGCAGAAAGCACTGTGCTTTTTTGAAAACAAAGCAAAGTAATATCCAGCACAGGATCTGGCTCTTGGAGCCAAAAATGTTGGAGGTGATAATTCACAATTTTCTTACCACTTTTCTGTAGGCTGCTGGAGACCTCCACCATCCTTCCCTTTCTAACTCTGAGTGTGCTGCAAAGAAGCCTGTCAAGCTATAAGCCACACTTGGGAAGTGTACTCTTTTAAAGAGCCTTTTCCAAGCTGAGCCAAGTTTTTTTCCCCAAGACTGGCACCAAAAAATGGCTCTTAAAAGCAGAAGTAGCAGGATGGCTAAGGAGTGGAAGGGTTGTTACCAGGAGGAGCTCTGTTGGTAGCTGGAACCAGAAATTGGTGATGCCAAGGGAGTAAGACACGAATTGTAGAACTGCACATGGTGGGAAAGAAATGTTAAAAACTATAGGAAAGGAAAAGGACATCGAATTACAGGAGGGAGAGACCATAACTGGTGGCACAATGAAAAGCTGTATTCGTCCAATTTATTGCATGCACTGGATCCAATTCATAGCATGGTGGTCTTAGGCCCTCAGTCTTGGGTTAAAATTTGTCCTCAGCAGTGGACCCTGCTTTCCTTATCTCACCCGTAAAATGGGGATATGAGTCTTCCCCTGAAGATATATGTAATGATGACAAATAAAATGGATTGTAGTACAGTTTGGACATTTAACATGAATTAATTTTAAGAAAAAAACACTCAATGTCTAACTATTTTTTCTTTCCCTTTGGACATTATCATAGATGGAGAGTTATTTAAGATACGGCAAAATTGCTGGAAAACAACAAATTCGTGCGATGTTGACATAGATTTCCCAGAAATAAACGTCCGTACTGAAATCACATGTTGCGATGACCGGGACTTTTGCAATGAAGTGTAGACAAGGCTGAAAGCAACCTGGAGAGTCACAATGCACCTAAACATCTGTGTGTCTTGCCCTTCAGGGTGACCCTTTTCCAATTTCTGTTTCCAAGCCATGGCCATATGTGCAATCCCATGAATTTACAAGAATTAAAGTAACTTTCTGGTCCAAAAGTCTGCCTTTCAATTATTTAAAGTGAGCAAGGTTCTAATTCTCATGGCAGCAGAGAAAAATTGCAGAGATCCATTGCTTGCACTTTTTTCTTTTTAGCAGGGATTATTCTTTTAATTTATTTGTTAGTATAAGTTTCAACAAAACAAAACCATAAAAAAGAAGAAAATAAAAAAAGTGTGTGTGTGTGTGTGTAACTGCATAGATCAGAATATATCAATTATACATAAACTTCAACAAAGGCAGACCAAATATCCATACAAAGGCAGACCATATATGTATCCATTCGAGAGTGGCACCTATGGTATATGCCATCTGTTTAAATGTTGAAAGTGTTGTTAGGTCCTCAATCCATTGCATTATAAGAGGTGGGCATTTATCCTTCCAATGTTGTAATATTAGTCTTTTAGGCTGCAATGCTATGGCTGCTAGACAGAGTATAGACAGCCATAGGAAAAGTCAAAGTCCCAGCTCTGATCTTGGAAACACCCTCTGAGGTCGGAGCTGGGACACTGACTTCAGAGCACCCATGGACCAACCTTGGAGATGGAGTTCTGTGGGAGTTCTGGGTGCTGGGGAGGGGGGGGGATCAGGCTCCACCAGCATATGTAGTATCCTGGAGGTGCCTCAGCCTCTCTTCCTCATGCTCCAGGGAAAAAGACTTAGATTGCTGAAATTGGCCATCTACATTTTTTTTTTTTTTTTGCAGGGTAGGAGAAGCATGGAGGTAACCTTTGCCTTCATGTTTTTCCTGCCTTCCATAGGATGCCCGTAATCTTCTGAGTTTGGAGTGTTATGGGCAGCCACATTGGATTGTTCTGCCTGCTGTCAAAAGGGCATGCAAAATCCATTTATGTTGACCATGCATTAACTTCCAGGAAGCAGGTAGATAATTTAAAAGGACGCATGCATCAGTAAATATTAAAGAGTGTACCAATACAATGTTTATCTGTATTATAACCTCTTCCCCAAAAGAGGCAACTACTGGACATTGCCAAAACATATGATTAAAGGAACCAATAGCAGTATCACCAGCAGTTAGCCAACTTGGACAAACCCTTATTAAAGAGACGTTGTGGCGTCCAATAAACACAAAAGAGTTTTGGTTGAATAAGACATAATCTGAGATCCATTGAAATTTCAGATATATTGTAGATGCGAAAGCAACAATCCATTGCTTAGATTGAACAGGACATTCTAATTCTCAATTCCGTTCCTGCTTTATACGCTGTATATCATATTTATTCACTGATAATGAATATTTGTAAACCTTGATAAGCTCAATTTAGCATGCAAAAATGGATCAAAACATAATTGACACAATACTGTTCACCACATATCTTTAGCAACCATAATTGTAGGAGGAACTGCATTTTAATAAGTCAAGAGCCTAATGGCGTCCATTTGGAGAGAGGATCCAGACAAGGACATTCCAGAACTGACGAAGCTGGGGAATCTAATCTAAGTGCAAAAGACCAATATTTACTAAAAGTCAGCAAATATACCTGATGATATAAAACAAGATCCGGAAAGCCAAACCCACTTTCCTTGATGGAAAACTGCATCCTTTTCAAGAATATTCATGGGAGAGAGGAACCTCAGGAAATTTTACGGAACAGAGAACTAAATTTTTGAAAATATTTGCCAGGTATATAGAGAGGAATTCCAAGTATAACATAGACAATCCGAGGTATAATATCCATCTTGAGTGTATTAACCTTACCCCACAAACTCAACTTTAGCAATGCCCATCTGTCTGTAACCCATGAGATCTCATTAATCAATTTGTTCTGGTTTAACTTAATCATTAGATATATGTCTCTCAGAATAAGTATTCGCAAATAAGTAATAAAATCCTGGCACAGTCAAAATTGACAATTAGCTAATACACTATGTGATATATTGTCTCCAGTTGTCTCACTGGTCTAGGGGTGGGTAACAATAGAAAACTCGTTCTGTTTGAGCTTGACGGACTTACATTTGAGCATAAGAACATAAGAAGAGCCGTGCTGGATCAGACCAAGTGTCCATCTAGTCCCAGCATTCTGTTCTCAACTTCTCACAGCGGCACGTGGGATCCCACAGGCAGGACATGAGTGCAACAGCACCTTCCCGCCTGTGTTCCCCTGCAACTGAAGTACATATAAGGCATCCTGCCTCTGACACTGGAACTGCCTCTGATACTGGAGCCAGGGGTGTAGACTTCTCAATTTCTGGGGGGGGGCATGGGGCTAAACAGCTGGTTGCCTGGAGGGGGCTTTGCCAGTTCTGGGAAATCCCGTAGTTTACGCCCCTGTTCTCCCCCTTCTCTTCCCCCCTCTTCTCTACACGCTTTCTTCCACCACCACCACCACCCCTCTCTCTCTCACACACACACCCTGGAGGTAATTTAGATTGCCCCCCAAACATGTAACAGCTGGTTGCCTGGAGGGGGCTTTGCCAATTCTGGGAAATCCCGGAGGGGGCTTGAGCCCCTCCTGCCATAGTATATGCCCCTGACTGGAACTGCCTCTGATACTGGGCACTTTTGACACATTTCTGACCCAATGGCCAAAAGCGTGCCAAGTCGGGGATGGCTGGCTTTTGTGAAATTGATCTAAATATTGGCACAAATTTGGAGCTAAGAACTGCGTGTCTCTAGTGCAAATTGTGAAAGTTGCAAAACTTGCATAAAATTTGTGCAAATCAGGGCCAACTTGTTAGATTCCAGGCATAATTGAAATAAATAAATAAAATAATAATAATAATTATTATTTATTTATTTATTTATTTATTTCATTTCATTTATACCCCGCTCTTCAGCCAGAAAAGGCTCTCAGAGCGGCTTACACAAATTAATAATAAGACAGTCCCTGCCCTCAGGCTCACAATCTAAAAGACATGAACACAAAACATCAAGGAACACTGAATATAATATTCAAAAAAATAATCTACAGAATATAAGAACAGCAATACAAGTTAAAAATATATTTTAAAAAACACTAAATATTCAACAAATACAACAGAAATAATTACAGATAACAACAAACAAACAAACAAACAAAAGGCAGGAGCAGCAGCAGCTTTTGTAGCTGGAGTCAGTCAGGCCCCACCCTCCCTGGCCAGGTGGAATGAGCCAGGGAAGCAGGGACCAGGTCTTGCAGGACTCACAGCTAGATGGTCTCCATCTATTTAGAGAATAATAGAGAATTCCTCTCTATTATTATTATTATTATTATTATTATTATTATTATTATTATTATTATTATTATTCACCAAAGCTGGGCACGAATACAGCCACAAATTCCCATCCCAGAACAGACTCCTTTCCTTTGGAGCTGCCCAGTATGGTTGGCACCGAGCTGGAATTTTGGAAGCTGCACATGGGGCATTACAGGATGCATTACAGGTGACCCCACACTACCTATTTCCTCTCAAGGTCCTGGGGTGCTAAAACCTAACTGCTATCCCAGACCCTGCCCCAGAATAACCCTCAGGGCTATCCAGTGCCACTTTACTTCGGTCTCAGAGTAGCAGAGGGGGATGGGGATGAGCAAAGCACCAGAAGGGAAGAACCACCCAAAATGTTTCTGTTCTGCATATTCTAAAGAACCTTAAAATGCCCTGCCAGTCTCGCAAAAGCGGACAACACATTATTCAGGACTCTTTCATTCCTGCACACACTTAGATTCCTCCTGAATCACTGTTCATTTCCAGTGATCAAGAGACAAGCTCCCAACTGTAGTTTCCTCCTGCCAGTTGGAAACACCACGTTTTCTCCCGAATCGCTGATCGTGTCAGTGATCAAGAGGCAAGCTCCCACTTGCCAGTTCCTTTCCAGTAACCAAGAACCGGTGCCTGGGCTTTGACTCTGCGCCCTGCACCCAGAACACACACTTCAACCACGGACTACTACCCAGGCTTTGGCTTCGCACCCTCCACCCGGAACAAACACAATGTTTGGGTTGGCACTCACCCTAAACCTGGAACAAACACAAACTTTGGGGGTTTGGCCCATGCCCTCACCCCAAAGTTGCCCAAGTGCTTTGGAAACAGAAAGGGAAAGCTCCTCACACGCTCCCCGCCACAACTGCTACATGCTCCCCAGTGACAGTCTTAAGGATCCACCAGCTTGCTGCCTGACCTTAAAGATCCACCACCTTGCTGCCCACCGTTCTCCAACACTCTGTTATGATAGATAATCTGGACAGTAGTTTCTCTCCTTGGAGGAGATCATAACACTCTGTTATGATAGATAATCTGGACATTAGATTCCCTCCAAGGAGAGAAGCTAACCCCACCCTATTGTAAAAGGTTTGGGATCTTTGGCTGTGGCAAAGACACACGCAGTTGGGTGAAGTGCGTGCTTTGCCCTTTAACACTAAACCTAGACTTGACAAACTAACACTAAGCTGAGGCACAACGTGTTTAGAAGGAAAGAAGAGCTGTTTATTTAAGAGGAAATATAGAGCAGGTATGGTGCCTTGGTTTCTGATCTTACAACATGTTACACAATGATTTCAGGCAGCAAAATATACCTACTGAGTCTCCAATCACACACACTATAATTTTAACAGAAAAGATCCCTGTGCCCTGTTAGCCTATAGACTGCAAAGAGAAGGAGAAGCCTTCCCCCACTGGCAAGGAAAAGAAAGAATAAGGAAAGAATCCACAGCTACCTGTCATGTTGTTGGTCCCGTGCTGAAGGGGTCCTGTGTGGCAGAGGGGAGCAAGAGGTGTGCGCATTTCTGCTTGCTGACTTCTATGGGCTAAGTCTGTCTGAGTTCTTATACTTTCCCTCTGAATCTCTTGCTACATGGGAGGTGCAAGGGCCGCCCTTGTCTCCCTGATGTTCTTTAATCACCTTTAATCACTCTGTTCTTTGTGTGCCTATGGGGGCCTTTGTGTGAAGCTATAGCTCTTAATGGGTGTCATGGGGGAAACCTTTGTAGTTACTTCCCACCTGATTAGTTCAGGATCCTGATGGAGTCCTGTCTGGGATTGGGGCCATCCTGTTTCCAAGACTGTCTCAATTTTCTTTTAGGAGTTGTTCTTTCATCCCTTCAGGCCATGCATGTTAATCTGATTATTGCAAGCTCCCATCCACTGCCCATTCATGGTTTCTAGATCTCAATCACTCTTCATTCAAGCCTTCATTTGCATCCTGTGCACCAGTCCGGTTGCTGAGGCTGTTCATTTCCCATGAACCCAAGATTACCCAAGCTCCTATTGGGGCCTGCTGTGGTCTGAATGATTTTATTTATTTATTATTTGAATTTATTTATCGCCCATCTGGCCGGCAAACCGGCCACCCTGGGCGATGTACAGAAAATAAAACAGAATAAATTACATTAAAACATTTTTCTCCATTAAAATACATTAAAACAGTATACAATTTTAAAATCTTAGCCCACCCCATATTCCCGCCTGAATAACCAAGTTTTTAATGAGCGGCGGAAGCTCAGCAGAGAGGGGGCATGGCGGAGGTCACTTGGGAGAGAGTTCCATAGTACGGGGGCTGCCACAGAGAAGGCCCTCTTCCTCGTCCCGACCAGTCTAGCTGCTCTGGCTGAAGGGACAAGGAGAAGGCCGTCTGTGGCAGATCTTGTTGAGCGGCCCACTTGGTGTTGCTGGAGACGCTCCTTGAGATAGACTGGACCAGAGCCGTATAGGGTTTTAAAGGTCAAAGCCAACACCTTGAATTCAGCTCGGCAAGCAACTGGTAGGCAGTGTAGCTCCTTGAGCACTGGCGTGATGTGATCCTGCCGGCGGCTGCCTTTAACCAAGCGAGCCGCCGCGTTCTGTACCAGCTGTAGCTTCCGAACCTTCTTCAAGGGTAACCCCACGTAGAGCGCATTACAGTAGTCTAGGTGAGAGGAGACCAAGGCATGAACCACTGAAGGGAGCAGATGATTGGGAAGGTAGGGGCGCAGCTGCCGTATCAGATGGAGTTGATACAGCGCCTCCCGGCTCACAGCTGCCACCTGAGCGTCCATGGACAGCTGGGAGTCTAGAATGACTCCCAAGCTGTGGACCTGGTCCTTCAGGGGTAGATGTACCCCATTCAGCACCAGGTCAACATCCCCTAACCTCCCCTTGTCCCCCACCAGAAGTACCTCGGTCTTGTCGGGGTTCAGCTTCAGCATATTCCTTCCCATCCAGCCACGCACTGACTCCAGGCACTTGGACAGGGTCTCAACGGCCAACCTCGGTAAGGATTTAAAAGAGAGGTAGAGCTGCGTGTCATCTGCATACTGATGACACTGCACCCCAAACCTCCTGATGATAGCTCCCAGGGGCTTTAGGTAGATGTTGAACAACATCGGGGAGAGGATGGAACCCTGCGGCACTCCACAAGTGAGCAGCCGAGGGTCCGAAGCCTCCTCCCCGAGAACTACCCTCTGGTACCTTCCAGAGAGGAAGGACTGGAACCACTGCAATACAGTGCCTCCTATGCCACGGTATCCTCCAGGCGGTCCAGGAGGATACCGTGGTCAACGGTATCAAAAGCCACTGAGAGATCGAGGAGGACTAGAAAGGGGCATTCGCCCCTATCCAAAGCCCTCCTCATATCATCCACCAAGGCGACCAAGGCCGTCTCTGTCCCATGTCCAGGCCTGAAGCCCGACTGGCACAGATCTAAATAATCGGCTTCATCCAAGTGTGCCTTCAGCTGAGCACCCACCACCCGCTCGATCACCTTGCCCAGAAATGGTAAATTGGAGACTGGGAGGAAGTTGTTCAGATCCTGGGGATCCAAGGAGGGCTTCTTTAGAAGAGGTCTTATTACTGCCTCCTTGAGGGCTGATGGCATAACTCCCTCCTCGAGGGAGGCATTCACCACCGCCTTGATCCCCTCACCCAGTCTCTCCCTACAGCTCATAATGAGCCAGGACGGGCAAGGGTCAAGCAAGCAGGTGGTTGGCCTCACAGATGAAAGCACCTTGTCCACTTCATCAGAAGGAAGAAGCCGGAACTGATCCCACAAAACCGGTCTGCCATTGGCCTCCTCCCACTCACTCCCTGTGTCCACGACGTACGATATCCCACTCCTAATCCGATCAATTTTATCTGCGAAGTGCTTCGCTAAAGCCTCACAGGAGGCTGGACCGACCAGACTCCGGACCACTTGGAACAGCCTCCTGGGGCAGCACTCTGCAGACGCAATGGAGGCAGCATAGAATTTCTTTTTTGCTGCCTTCACCGCCACTCGGTAGGCTGAAGATTCAGCTCTAACCTGTATTTTAACTATATCTCCTCATAACAATGGGTCCTTCATGTCCTACACTTGATTGCCTTTAAGACTTTTTCTCTCTCTGGCAATATAATCTCACTCTAATCTTAATTATTGTTTTGTCCTTTAGAGACCAGTTCATGATTTCATACCCCACTGGGCTTTCTCTTTGCTCCCTTTATGTGGACTGGATGTTCTCTAGGATGCTGGTGCAGGAGTGTCATCAAGGGGATAAAAGGAAGCAGCTTGTCCACCCTGCTGAAAGGAACCTGAAGCCAGTGTTTCTTCCTCTGTCAGTTAGAGCTCTGCTGTGACGCACCATGTCGTCCAGATTCAAGATGTCCCCAAAGGCTCAGATCCTGCTCCTTGCCTTCTGTGCCTTCCTTCACCTAATGCATGGAGGTAAGTTCCATTGAGAAGGACTTGGAGAAGGATTTTCAATCAAGGGTGGCATGCACAACTTGGGATGCATGTGGGATCCCTCCCCCCAAGGGAAGCCCATGTATGGTGAACCCAGGGGCCTGGGGACTGCATGCGGGACTAGCCCCATGGATGTGATAATGTCAGGGATGTAGCTATGCCCACTGACATCATCTGGCTCATGGAGAGACAGGCAAGGGTCATTTGGTCCCTCACCCAGAAGACGTTCCCCACCTCTGCTTTATTCCAGTCACCCTATCTCCGGGCTTCCTAAGAGTCATTTCGTTCTTGTCTCTCATCCCACTCAACTTCATGGCTCTCATCCCCACCTCTTCACCTGCTGATAAATATCATTCTTCCTTAGTCCATTGTATCAATAAGCAAAGATTATTTACCACTTCTTAACATAAGCTGCACTGTTAATGCAGTGACATCACAGCAGCTCAGCCAGTAGGGCAGGGCAGGGGACTTACAAAGAGATAATATTGTAGCTGGTTGGCTCTGTCCTAAGGATACTTTTACTGATGGATTTATGGAAAATGTATACCAGACGGTTGCAAAACATGCATAATCCATTTGTAACTGAGATTCCTCTTTGAAATGGTTGTAATCATGAGAATTTTTTTTTTTCCCTTGAAAAGATGTCATCCAATGTCGAAAATGTCTGCCTGTGCTTCCTTCGGAGCCTTGTGAACCAGATATGGTCTGTAATGTTGACCCTGAGAAAGGAACCTGCAGTTTAAGCCGAGTTTATAAGAGTAAGATATTTCCACTGAGCTCCTACTGTCTTTCGCACCATCCCCCAAATCCCCCCCCCCATTTTTGGTATATGTGTACAGGGTGGGAATATATAATGCAATTATGCTCTTATCATATCATCAGGTATGAGTGGGGTAATTACAATCCTACCACCAACTGAGTAAACATGGTATCAACTATAACCACGGAAATATCAATTGTGGGTTAACATTCAGGGTGCATTGCATGTTTCTAATCCCAATTTTTTCTAGAGGTTTGTTACACTGCCTTTCATAAACCTTCAGTCTTGGGGCAGGGCATGCATTGTCCACATTGTTGGCACATTACTGTGCAATGTTTCTTCACCATGCTCCTTGTTTTTCTTCTCTGTCCATCTACAGACACAGCCTACAGCCCCACAATGCCTGTGGTGCACCATCCACACCAGGCAGCTGCTGCAGCAAAAAGGTGCCACCAGTCAGTCTTTGATTTTCCTCCCTCCTCACATGGCTACTGCCATTACTGTAGCTACTGCTTCCACTTCCTGCAGTTCCTCCAAGCCCGGCTGCAACTCCCTAGCTAAGCACCCAGCTCCTATCTCTTCCAATAACAGTGTCTTCCGCTTTCGGGAAGACCAGGGGTTGGAGGGAAGGAACCATAGAGGCCTCTGAGAGTAGCTTCCAGATTGTGTCCTCTCAGTGTGGCTTTGACTATTTCTGCTGCTGCTGCTGCTGCTGCTGCTGCTGCTGCTGCTGCTGCTGACAGGTGACAAAAAGCACTGCACTTTTTGAAAACAAAGCAAAGTAACATTCAACCTGGGATGTGGCCCTCAGAGCCAGAAAGGTTGTGCATCCCTGTTTCTGGCACCTCACCCATCAGATGCTTCCTTTCTTTTTTGCATTTTGCAGTCCATAGCACTTTCAATATCATCCAAGGAGACTGTGAGATTCATTCTGCAAGGCTTTCTATGTTGTATCATTTATTGAAGTCATCATTCATAATTTTTTTAGCACTTTTCTGTAGGCTGCTAGAGACCTCCACCATCCTTCCCTCCTGAATGCTGGGTGTTCTGCAAAGGAGCCTGTCAGGCTATAAGCTGCACGTGGGAAATGTAGACTTTCAAAGAGCCTTTTTCCAACCTGAGACAAGATTCTTTCCAAGACTGGCACCAGAATGGCTCTTAAATGCAGAAGTAGTAGGACGGCTAAGGAATGGAAAAGTTGTCACCAGGAGGAGCTCTGTTTGTAGCTGGAACCAGAAATTGGTGATGTCAAGGGAGTAAGACATGAACTGTAGAACTGCACAGCATAAGAAAGAAATGTAAAAAGCACATAAAAAAGAAAAGGTCACAGAATTGTAGGAGGGAGAGTCTATCACTGGTGGTGTCACAAGTACAAGCTGGATTCGTCCAATATATTGCATGTCCTGGGCCGATTTCATAGCAGTGTGGTCTTAGGCCCTCAGTCTTGGGTTATAATTCGTACTCAGCAGTGGACTCTACTTTCCTTATCCAATATATTAAATGGGAATATGAGTCTTCTACTGACGGGAAATGTAGTGAGGACAAATATAATGGATTGTAGTACAGATTGGGCATTTACGGTGAATTGGTTTTAAGGAACAACGCTCAACATCATACTCTTTTTTTTATTTCCCTTGAACTTCATCGTAGATGGACAAATATCTAAGATACGACAAAATTGCTGGGAATCGACAAGTATCTGTGGTACTGTAAAAGAGAACCCAGGAACAAATATTCGTGTTGAAATCACATGTTGCAATGACCGTGACCTTTGCAATGACGTATAGAAAGGCTGAAAGCAATGTGAAGAGACTCAGTTCACCTAAACATCTGTGTGTCCTGACCTTCAGGTTGACCACTTTCTAATTCCATGTTCCAAGCTTAAGGTCATGGCCATTTGTATGATTCCATGCATTTACAGGAATTAAAGGAACTTTCTGGTCCAAAAGTCTGCATTTCAGTTATTTAAAATGGCAAGGTTCTAACTCTCATGGTGGTTGAGGAGAATCCTGAAAAACATGTATGCCCCAACCCAGATACGGGGTTGGCTTCCTCCATGTACACACACCTTAGCAGTGTTGTAGTGGAGCCAGGGCGTGCTGGCATTTTTTCCTTAGCAGGGACGATGGCATCATCTGCCACTCCCCCAGGTTTCTCTGTACCCACTGAGCTTAGCTGCAATCCTCACAGTAGCTGAGGCAGAAATGGATTTTCCCAGTCACAGTATATAGTTGTGAACTATCTCTGATGTGTGATGCAAAGTGTTTTTTCAGGGGCTTGGTATTGGATAGATAGTTCAGCTGATGATCAGTTGGATTTTAACTGTTCAAAGTGACTCTGTGCCCACATCTGTTGTTTCTTGACCTGCAGCTGAGCAGAAGCACAGGAAAGAGGCTCCAGCTGTTTTGGGGGCTATATAGGCAAGCAGGCTCCCAGAGAGCGAGAGATCAAAGCGAGCGAACAGGGAGAGCAAACAGGAGTCTCGCAGCAGAGTTCATCAGGGGAAGTCCCTAAGAATTTTTCTTGTTTGTTTTGTTCTTGTAACAGAAGAACCTTTTAGGTGATGGCACCTGTGGCGTAACCCCACAATTCTGTTCCCTGGTGTATGTCTGCAGTAGTATGTTTAGTGTGTCTAGAATGTTGAACCGAGTGGGTGTGGTTTGTGATGTCTTGGAAGGGTGGGGGGAGGAGTATATAAGGAGTGTTTGAGTGATGTCTGAGTTAGTTAGGTTTTATGTCAGTCAGTTAGATTTAGTTAAGGCAGTTAGGCTTTATGTCAGTGAGTCAAGTTTTATGTCAGTGAGTCGAGTTTTAGTGGGAAGAGTTGGGAGTTAGGTTAGTTTCATAGATTTCATAGATCATAGAGTTGGAAGGGGCCTACAAGGCCATCGAGTCCAACCTCTGGCTCAATGCGGGAAACTAGGGCAGGGGTCTCCCATCCAAGTAACAACCAGGCCTGACCCTCCTTAGCTTTCCACACTCAGACAAGCTGAGCCAGCATAAGCCACAGGCAAAGTGTTTGGTGTAGGCAGGTTTATTTTCTGGAACTAAGATTTTGATAATTAAAATAAACTTATTTTTATTTTGTTTGCTACCCAAATCCTACTTGTCAGCTTGGCGTTATTACCTGCTTTACTTTTAAATCTACACATACACCTTTGTACCCTCAGTATCACCAATTCAAAAATAGATCCTTAATAACCAGCATTAATCTTTTCCCTCATTAGTAGGGGAAAGGTTTCATTTGACCCTCCCCTCAGGTTTTCAAGTGTTGATGCTTGGCCTGAGAAGGGTTTATGCGCGTGGTCCTAAAGTGAAAAGGGCCGTGTCATCGCAGCACCTTTTAGGTGACTGGCGAGACCCAAGGCTCCCCACTCAGGGTTTGGCGGCCTAGTGTGGGAGATAAGGATCGCCTTTGAGGCCGACTCACCTCGCCTGCTCAGAGTTTTGCAGCTCTGTGAGGTGGTGACAGTGGGAAGGCCTCCCAGCACCAGGTAAAACGGGGGGGGGGGATAGGGGTGTGCACATTTGCCTCGCACGGGCATAGTGAGCCGAAATCAAGGGGCAGTTTAGTTAGTGACCTGCACTTCATCCCTTCACAGATTATTGTTATTCAATAAATGTGGCCCTAATTTTCACCATATCCTTTGTCTCGACTCATTATTTCCCCTTTCACACGCGCAAATAGCTCATGCCTGGCTCATGCACTCTACTCGCCTCAGCAATTCCTGGGTTAAACAACCCAGGAATTGCTGCCGTGATGTGTGAACCAAGCCATTATCAGGCAATTTGGAACTTCAGAATCCATGGAAATATCTGAATAACAAGATGTTCGCCTGCATTCGTAATTTTGATCTGGCACCTTTTTCTTGCACCCCACAAATTGGAAGAATAGAATGGACAGTACCTGAGCCTGATATGAGTTTTCCATTTTTTTCAGTTGCTTTTTAGTAAGCTTCATTGGGAGCCATCTGCATTTGATATGGTACAATTCACGGAATGGATTCAAATGATATAAGGAAGCAGATTTCATGGGGGAAATTATTAGGACAAAACTGTAGTTTGGATCTTCTTATCAGGTCATCTAGGTCACTTGGGTCAGGCTGGAGTATTCTGGGCTCCAGCAGTATCATTTCTGTTAGTAATATTTGTATCTGTGCACTCTGTTGAATAGTTTTCGGTGTACTCTGTGCAGGCAATGTGAACCTAATGTATCTGAAAAGGTCTTTATGTACCTATCTGAATGGTATAACAGTGAACATTATTCAGGAAATAGGTCTCAACAACTTTGCATTCTCATCAAAATGGGATTCTGAGGTTAGTGTCTAAGGTTAGTCCTACATAGAGTAGCCCTATTGAAATCAGTGGGATGAGTTAGTCACAATTAGCACCCCCTGCCGCTTGTCCCTCTGCTCGCCTCCCCAACGAGCATTTTTGTAAGACCGGGTGGCGTGGTGGCCGGGCAGTGCGGCGGCCGGGCGGTGTGGTGGCTGGGTGGTGTGGCAGCCAGGTACTGCGCTGCCCAGTTCTTAAGAGGCCACAGACCGCTACCGGTCCGCGGCATGGGGGTTGGGGACCCCTGCTATAACTCATTCATGTCCCGCCCTTGATTATCTTTAAGACTTGAACTCTCCCTCTGCCGTGCTACTCCCTCACTATAACCTTAATTATTGTTTCGTCCAGGAGTAGCAAGTGTATGATTTCATAGCCCAGTGGGCCTTCTCTTTGTTTCCCTTATAAGGACAGGATGTTCTCTAGGGTACTCATTCATGCATGACAACAAGAGGATAAAAAGGACTTAGAGCTGTACATAGAATCTTCCTGATTCAAGATGTCTCCAAAGCATCAGATCCTCCACCTTTTAATCTGTGCCTTCCTTCTCCTCATACCTGGAGGTGAGTACTGCTGGGAGAAGCATTTTTGATCAAAGGTGTCATGGAAAAATGCAATCCCTTGAGTAGTTCGTTTGACTAGTTAGGGATAGGTGAGAGTTTTGATTCATTTCTGACCAGAATATATCCAATACACACCTCCTGGAACAGAATGCAGACCTGAGTGTTCAAAACTCTGTACATCTGAATAATGCACACAAAAATGCTTGAGTCAATGGGAGGAATATGCATACATTTCGATTATGCACGCAACTGATGGGTATATTTGGGGAAATGCACACAAAAACATGCATGAATTTTCACTTGAAATTAAAAAACAATGCTGAAGTTGGAATGAACTGTAAGGTGGAAAGCTGAGAAATCCACTGAGTTCAGGTGTTGGTGATTTGCACATCCTCAGTAGGGATGTCACCGCGAATATCGGAGAGCTGGAGTGAGCCGAAATCGGCTTCGCTCGCAGCCCCGATATTCGCGGCGATTCACGGGCCTACCTTGCGGCCCGCTCGATCTGCCGCTCGATCTGCTGCACTGCCTGCATGGGCTCCCGGCACGTCATTTCCGGCTGTGACGCGACGGGCCCTGCCGTCACGGCTGAACCCTGTGCCACGGTTTTTGCGTAGAAACCAGGGCAACAGGGCTTAAAATGGCCTCTTTTAAGCCCTGTTGCCCTGGTTTCTATGCAAAAACCACGGCACAGGGTTCAGCTGCGTCGGCGCAGGGCCTGTCGCGTCACTTCCAGCCAGCCAGAAGTGATGCAACGGGAGCCTGTGCGAGTGGCGCAGCTGCCCAAGTGGCACGGAGAGTGGCTGGAGAGCCCCTCCCACTGCGGAGAATCCGAGGATCGGGGGGCCCTGCTCACCGAGGAGAGGCGATACGGCCCCCCCAAAAGGTACAAAATTCATCACTAACTGGAAGACCAATAAGGAGTGAGCAAAGGTTTATTTCTATGGGAATCTGAGTTTAGTAAAAGCTGGCTCCTAAGCAGAGACTAATTCTCATTCTGCCCACTCATGTGACACCCTCCATTTCTAATGTCATTGATCTAGCCAGTAAATCAGAAAATAACAGAGTGCCTGGACTCACCTTCTGAATGGCCCTACACTCGCATCTCAAAAGGGCCAGCCAGTTTGAGCCAAACAGCCTGTCGTGCAAAAGAGCTTAACCTCATGGATCTGTACTGAAGAACAAGAAGGTGAGATAAACCTATTCACACATCCCAGCACGGTGCCAACTTAGCAGGGGGCACTGTTGAGCTACAGAAAAATATAGGGGTTTGTCCCATAGCTTCCTGCTTGAGTTCAGTTTTACGGGTGCTCAATCTACAGACAGGGAAAAATGGGAGAGAGTCAAACAATTTTTAAATTCACAGTTCACTTCTGCAAGTTCTAGCAGAAGCTGACTTGAAGTAAGTTGCACTTGACTGTCCGACCTCTGGGTCACACTTTACAGACACACCACACACCTATGGACAAACAGGAAACAAGATTAAGGGCACGATCCTATCACGATGATCGTAAGCCTCCAAACTGAGAGGCTTACCTTCAGCCAACGCAGAGTGGGAGGAGTGGCTGAGGCAATCTTCGCCTTCCCACTCCTCCCGCTCTGCATTTTTTGCTGGATGGGCATTTCCGCTCATCTAGATGGGACGCTTCAGAGGGGGAGGGAAGGAGGCTGGAGAATCCAAAGTATCCTATGACCCCTCAGTGTCTCGGGGCTGCAGGATTGCTCCCTAAAATAAAGTATTGAACATACATTACCAACTCTCCCTAGCCATCTAGTTGCAGGATCTGCACTCTGCACATGCACTGAAGTGGCCTCTTCCATAGTACCATAACCTGATTAATTTGCTAAACTCCGCTTAGCTTGCGGCTCCTAAGAATTCCTGAGGTGTGCAAAGGAAGGGATACCTTCGAGACCTAAAAATTCATTGGCCGGATAGTACCAAAGTGTCCAGTCATGAAATAAGTGGAGAGGTCCTTTTATGGATCGTTAACTGGTTAATGAAGAGAAAGCAGAGAGGAGGAATAAATGGTCATGTTTCACACTGGAGGAGAAAGGGTCTGTATTGGGACCGGTGCTTTTAAACTTGTTCATGAATTATATGGAATTAGGAGTGAACGATGAGAGGAAGAAGTTTGCTGATGACTTTGAATTATTTTACTTATTTATTTATTTATAGCATTTATATACCATTTCACCTCTAAACAGATTCTTGAGTGGTGAACAATAAGATAAAACACAGTATTAAAATATTAACTGTTTTTGTGTTTTTAAAAACATTACCAATAAAAACTTCGACTGGTCAATTAGGAAGGCTTGTTGAAATAAAAATGTCTTCAGCAGGTGCTGGAAACAATATAATTTTGGTGCCAGCCTGACATCCAGAGGCAGTGAGTTCCACAGAGAGGGAGCCACCACACTGAAGGCGCTACTCTGGGTGGATTCCAGCCAGGACATAGGTCCGTGCGGAACCACCAGGGGTGCCTCATCTGATGACCTTAGTGATCAGGTACGTTGGTAAAAGAAAATGCTTTATCTCAAGTTTCCTGGTCCCAAGTTATTTAGGGCTTTATACACTAGTAACAAAACCTTAATCCTGGTCTGGTACATGCAGCCAGTGTCATGCCCCCACTAGAAGAATCCTCCTCTGCTGAGGAGCTAGAGATCTCAGAGACAGCGAACACCAAGGAGCCACCCATGGCAGGAGACCTGGGCTAGCCTGGGCCCTCAGGGGAAATAACCACAGTTCAATCCCCACAGGAAGAGGAGAGTTCTGCCTGTGAGTGGGGATCTGTGATGCTGGGAATTCCATTCCCTTTAAGCCTGACTGGATTTTGTAGTGTTTCCATTCCGGTAAGTAGCATTGGAGTGTAACAGATATTTTTCCACCCAATACTAGAAATGTTTTGCACAGTTTTTGGGTCCCATGAATTGCGCAAATTGGATCCCCCCTCTCTTTGGGGGGGGGGTCTTTAAATTTGTGCAAATGGGGTTGAATTTCCCCCCAAAATATTTCTTCTTCAGCAATTTTGCACACGTGCTCATGATCATGGCTCTAACTCCACCTCTCTGCTATGTAGCCCCACAGGGGCATATTCCCCACTTGTAAAGGTCCTTGTCAGTTTCATACTCTCCACACACTACTTGGTTAAGCCCAGGAAAGCCACGTATTCCATACTTGTCAAAGAACTTGCCAATTTAATCCTCCACTTTAGTGCTTCCTGTGTGAAAGGGGGAGTACTGAAGGGGAGGAAGAAGTTCTTTGACAATCTGCTTATCTGATCGACTCACCAGATTGAGTCAATGCAAGCGTGGCGAAACAGAACAAAGTCCTCCAGGGCCAAACCAGTAAAATCCATGGAGACTTCATTCCAAAATGGTATTCTCATACATCCCTAGAAATGTAAAGAAGGACTCCTTGAGAGGAAGCAACTCCACAGGAAGAAGGCATGTAATGAACTGCAGCTGAGCCCTGGTTGGGGCTCATGAGGCTCTGGCAATATAAACCTGCAATATCAGCCTAGCCTCCCTCTCGCTGGATCGTCACCTTGAAGTGGTGAGTGGGCTTGCGTGTTCCGATGAACCCTGTGAGCAATGCCGTTGGGAGCTATGTATTCCCAGTAGGGTCACCCATGGTGGTAAGGTCCAGGGAGAGGAACCAGACAAAGAACAATCCAAAACATAAAGTCCTCAACAGCAGAACAGGCAGAAGATAATTAAACCTAAATTACAACGACTGTGAAGGCGGATGAAGGCTGCAACAGAGAATGGTTTTCCAATCGTCATGGTAACCGTGCCATTGGATCATTGCTGTACTCTGTCAAGTTTGTGTGGTGATTTGTTGTGCACCGATCTCCCCACATAAAACAGTTTCACGCACAGGCGTCTTCCAACCCAAACAAACAAACAAACAAAAGTCCCATGGGCCATGGCGACTGGCAACTGGTGACGGGGGCAGGACTGTGAATCCGGAAGCCCCTAGTCTTGCCCAGCACATGGGCAGTGGATGCAGATTCAGTTGCCCTGTTCAAGGAACGAGGTAGTCGAGCAGCTCGGCAACTGTATCCATGACTGAGCAGCCCTATTTAGGATCCACTCTGCTCACCCCATATGGGGAGGGGGCTAGAAAAGGTGCCCTAAACATAGTCTGCCTCTTTCTCCCCTGACTGGATTACCTCATCCAGTGGGGTCACCATTTAGCAGTCGAAAAAGACATTTGAATTTTGGAACATGGAATATATGGACATTGCTGGATAACATAGATAGAGAACGCCCTGAGCGTAGGACTGCTATTATTGCAAGGGAGTTGAGAAGGTTTAGAATTGACATAGCAGCACTTCAAGAAACTCGAAGGGCAGGAGAGGGACAGCTGAAGGAAGAAAAAGGAGGTTATACCTTCTTCTGGAAAGGACTACCTGAGCAGGACCGACAAATACATGGAGTAGACTTTGCCATAAAAAATGAGCTAGTGAACTCTTTGTCAGAAGTTCCTACTGGCATTAACGAACACCTGATAACTCTTCGATTTAAACTCGCCAACAACCAGCAGTTAATTGTTTTAAGCGCTTATGCACCAACATTAGATGCTGATGATGACATCAAGGAAAGTGTTTATACCCAGTTGGACTCTCTCCAGCCAGAGATACCTAAGGAGGATAAAAGTATCCACCTGGGCGACTTTAACGCAAGAGTCCGGCGTGACTTTGATTTATAGCCAGAAACTATTGGAAAAGACGGAGTTGAAACTATTGGAAAAGATGGCTTCCTGAAATGTAAATTCATTTTCGCTGGATGGGTCTTCACCACCATTTTTGTCAGCAGGTTTGCCACAGCCTTCAGCTCAGTTTGCAGACCCGTCTCTTCAGACTGGGTTTGACTTTGTTCCAGTTACTGAGTCAACTGTGGCACAGTTTATTTCCTCTTCTCCTCCTACCTCGTGTCCTGCTGACCCTTTCCCGTCCTTTCTTTATTTGACGCTTTTACCTTTGTTTTTGCCTCAAATAACTTATCTGGTGAATTCTTCACTTTTACTGGGTATTTTTCCGGAATGTTTCAAGCATGCTTTTGTACGCCCCTTGTTAAAAAAGCCTAATTTAGACCCTTCAGCTTGTGTTAATTACCGCCCTATTTCACTTCTTCCTTTTCTTTCTAAGATTTTAGAAAGAGTAGTTCTCTCCCAATTGAAGACTTATTTAATTAGATTTAATCTCCTAGATTCTTTTCAATCAGGGTTTCGTTCAGGCCACTCCACAGAAACAGCCTTAACTTATGTGATGAATGATATTAGTGGCGAAAGCTCAGCGTCAAACATCTGTGTTGATTCTGCTGGATCTTACAGCAGCTTTTGACACACTCGACCACCATATTCTGCTTTCAAGGTTGGCATCACTGGGAATCAAGGGCAATGCTTTATCTTGGTTTGGTTCCTTCCTTTCTAATCGCTCTTGTTCTGTTTTGTTTCAGGGTTCAGTTTAAGATGTTTTCCCGTTATTAGTGGGAGTTCCACAGGGTTCAGTCTTGGGTCCTCTTCTTTTTTCATTGTATACTTGTCCTCTTGGATGTTTGGTTTCTGATCGGGGTTTTCAGTATCACACCTATGCAGATGATACACAGATATATCGAAGCTTTGCATCCATTGATACTGCAGTGTGGCAGTCCGTGACGGAATGCCTGTCAGGCGTTTCCTCATGGATGACTGCACATCATCTGAAATTGAACATGGATAAGACTGAAATTCTGGTATTTCAACCTGATCGTGTGTCAGCTCCCTTATTATGTCCTTCTTTGCATATCCAGGGCTCAGTGGTGGCCCCAGTTTCAGCTGCCAAGAACCTCGGTGTTTTGCTGGATGATTGTTTGTCCTTGCGTCCTTTTATTAATAGTAATTTTCACCTTTTGAACATTTGCAGGATTCGCAAGTTTTTGTCTCCTGAAACAGCCCATCTGCTTGTTCAGGCTTTGGTGGTATCCCACGTGGACTATTGTAATGGCTTAATAGCTGGCTTGCCCTCTTCTGTGCTTCTTCCACTGGTTCTGGTTCAGAACAGCGCTGTTCGTGTTGTTCTGAACTTGCCCCGATACTCCCATATTACTATGGCCGTTAGGAATCTTCATTGGCTACCCATTCAGACTAGGGCCCAATTTAAATTATTGGTTCTTGCCTTCAAGGCTTTGCGCTCTAATGTCCCTCATTACTTAGCATCTAGGCTTTCCTGGTATGTTCCTGGTAGGAATTTAAGATCAGTGGGCCAGGGATTATTAGCGGTCCCAACGACACGCTCTGCCTTGTCAAGGCTGCGAACCTTTCAGGACCTGGTTCCACTTTTGTGGAACAGGCTTCCCATGGACCTCCGATTGGAGGAGGATCTTTCCCGCTTTCGAACGGGATTAAAGACTTATCTTTTTAGTCAGCCAGAATGAGTGGTTGGGCTAATGTGGTGGTTGCTGGGATTTGATACTGCATAGTAAGTGGTTGGTGTTGGTTATTTTATTGTATTGTTATGTTTACTGTATATGTTATTTGTCCCGCCCTACTTTTGTCTAAATGTGCAGAGCATAATCACAAAGGCCACAAAGGCCATCTATGGACCAAAAACCTATGGTACAAACCCTTTACAATCAAAAGATGGCACCAAACTCTTAAAAGACAAAGAGTCTATTGCACTGCGTTGGAAAGAGCATTATTATGATCTTTTAAATCGCAAATCTAAGGTGGATAATGAGATTTTTTCGCAGATCCTGCAAAAACAAATTAGAGAGGAACTTGCAATACTCCCCACTTTGGATGAAGTTATAAAAGCCATTAATCAAATGAAGAATAACAAAGCTGGGATTAATGGGATTAATCTCATTATCATTTTCATCAAACCAGTCCTGATGTTTAAATCTTTAAAGAAGGCCCCCCCGAACTTGTACAACATCTTCATAAACTCATCGGAAAAATCTGGATAAGAGAAGAGATCCCAGAAGACTTCAGGGATGCCATAATTATCACCCTCTTTAAGAAGAGTGATAGAACAGACGAAACTATCGGGGCATTTCCCTCTTAGCTACCGCAGGTAAAATATCTGCTAGGATTCTCGCAAACCATCTTCTATCTATTTCAGAAGAGATCATCCCTGAATCTCAATATGGTTTCCGCCACTCTAGAGGGACAGTAGACATGATTTTTACTGCACGTCAGCTCCAAGAAAAATGCTGGGAGCAAAATCAACCCCTTTATATGGCATTTATTGATTTGGCTAAGGCCTTTGATACTGTAGACCGAACGGCTCTCTGGACTATCCTTATGAAAATTGGATGCCCCAATAAATTTGTGAATGTCTTGCGACTTCTCCATAACAACATGACGGCAACGGTTTTGGACAACAACGGCTCTCATGGTGCTCCATTTAAAGTGGGATCAGGTGTTAAACAGGGATGTGTTATCACCCCAACATTATTTGCTATTTTCATCGCCATGATTTTACATCTTGTCGAGGGGAAACTTCCCACTGGTGTGGGAATTATATCGAACAGATGGAAAGCTTTTTAATCTCAGCAGGCTGAAAGCAAAAAGTAAGGTAATTACAACCTCTGTTGTGGAACTTCAGTATGCTGATGATAATGTGGTCTCCACACATTCAGAGGATGATCTCCAAACTATCCTAAATGCTTTTGCAGAAGCATACGGAAAAACTTGGTCTCTCACTTAACATCAAAAAAGCCAAAGTGCTTTATCAGCCAGTGCTTCATCAGCAAGTGCAAGTTAACCCTTTGGTGATGCCATCTATCCAGCTTGGCGGGACAATACTGGAAAATGTCAATCATTTTCTCTATCTTGGCAGCTATTTTTCTGTTACAGCTAACATTGACAGTGAAATCCAGCATCGTTTGAGCTCCGCAAGTGCCGCATTTTCTCAAATGAAACATAGAGTGTTCGAGGATCAGGATATCTGTAAGGAGACCAAAACGCTGGTTTATAAAACCATTGTATTACCAACTTTATTGTATGCCTGCGAAACATGGACTATCTATAAACGTCACTTCCACCTCCTTGAAAGATTTCATCAATGTTGCCTCCAGAAAATCCTGCGAATTACTTGGGAAGATAGGCGAACAAATGTCAGTGTACTGGAAGAAGCAAAGACTACTAGCATTGAAAAAATGATCCCTCGACGCCAACTTCAATGGACCGGTCATGTTGTTCGAATGTCTGACTGCCGTCTCCCAAAACAGTTAATTATTCCCAACTCAAGGGTGGAAAGCAGAATATCGGTGGTCAGTATAAGAGGTTTAAAGATGTTCTTAAGGCTACTCTAAAAAAAATGCAATATAAATATCGAAAACTGGGAAGCTCTGGCCCATGAACGATCTAACTGGAGGTTGGCCTTTCACAAAGGTTCCATGGACTTTGAAAAAGCCCGAGTACAAGGTGAAAGGGAGAAGCATGATGAGCGAAAAGCATGTCAAACGAATCCTTTACAGGACCATCTTCCATCTGGTAACCTGTGCCCTCACTGTGAGAAGCTGTGTGGATCTAGAATTGGCCTTCACAGTCACTTACGGACCCATAGCTAGAGTCTACACAATTTTTTTTAGAATTTCCTCCTTTTATAATTTTCTTTTTTTAATTTTATCCTGGAAGACAATCTTACTCGGTCACGAGTGATCGCCTACTACTACATATCAGCCTAGCCGTTGTTGGAAACAACATCTTCTACCAACTCCACTGCCTTGTACCTCTGACTGCGCTCCATGATTGGACCTTTCTGTTACTGACCCTGGATGCCTGCTTGACTCTGTTTCTTGGATTGTTTATTCTATCTGAGTGCTTATCTGTATTCTGACCTTGCCTGCTCGTCTTCAGACCTCGCTTTGTGAATTCCCCCCCTTGCCTTGTAAAAATGTGCCTTTGACCATTGACTGGTTATTGATGCACCAGTTCTAGCAGTCATTATCTCCACCCAGAACAGCTAATAGATCTGATTTATTTATTTATGATATTTATACCCTGCCTTTTTTCCTGCAAGGAACCCAAGGTGGCTTACATAATCCTCCTCCTCCTCCTCTCCATTTTATCCTCACAACAACCCTGTGAGGTAGGTTAGGCTGAGAGTCAGTGACTGGCCCAAAGTCACCCAGTGAGTTTCATGGCCAAGCGGGGATTAGAACTCGGATCTCCTGAGTCCCAGTCCAACACTCCACCCCAAAATACTTTGCTTTACATTAGGGATTGCTCAAAACTATATATTGTTGCTGGGAAAATCATTTCTGCGCCAACTACTGTGAGGATTGCAGCTAAGCTCAAATGGAACCGGGAAGCCAGAGGGGAGTGGCAAATGATGCCATCATCCCGAGTAAAAACATGCCAGAACTGTGTCCTAGTAAGCTCTGGCTCCTCTACAGCACTGCTAAGGATGTGTGTGCATGGATGTGTGTGCTTTTGTGTTTTTTAGGATTAGAACTGTGCTCATTTTAAATAATTGAAAGACAGCCTTCTGGACCAGAAAGTTCCTTTAATTGCGGTAAATGCATCAGTTATCACAGATGGCCTTGACTTTAACTAATACACTTGGAAACAGAAACTAGAAAAAGGGTCACCTTGGAGGGCAGGACACACAGATGTTTAGGTGCACTGAGACTCTTCAGGGTGCTTCCAGCCTTGTCTATCCATCATTGCAAAAGTCACGGTCATTGCAACACTCAGCTACTAGGCGAAATCCTGGGTAATCCATTGCAAAATCACACATGATGTTTGGCAAGCAAACTGCCCATGAGGTAGTCACCTCTCCATCTGAAATGAGGTCCAAAGGGGAAGAAAAAAAGAGTGAGACAGAGTGTTTTTTCTTAAATGTCAGAGTTCCAGGTATACTACAATCCATTTTCTTTGTCCCCATATTCCCATTTTGCAGATCGGATGCGGAAAGTAGAGTCCACTGCTGAGGACAATTTTAACCCAAGACTGAGTGCCTAAGACCACCATTCTATTCATTGTCTCTGGGCATGCAATATATTGGATGAAACCAGCTTGTCCTTGTGCCATCAGTGACGGTTTCTCCTTCCCATAATTCTATGTCCTTTCCCCTTGCTATACTTTTTACATTTATTTCCCACCTTATACAGTCGTATGGTTCCTATCTTACTACCCTGTCATCTCCAATTTCTGGTTCTCGCTACAAACTTAACTTCTCCCTGTGAAAAAATCCTTCCATTCATTAACAGACTTACTACTGCTTTTAAGGACTATTTTGGTGCCTGGGGCAGAATTCCCCAGCAGTCATGAGGAAGCCAACTTGGCTCAGGTTGGAAAGACTACATTTCCCAAGTGCAGCTTACAGCCCAGCAGTCTACTTTGCAGCACACCCAGCCATAGGAAAGGAAGGGAGGGTGGAGATCTCTAGCAGCCTACAGAAAAGTGCTAAGAAAATTGTGAATGACAATCACTTCCAGTAAATGATACAACTTGGACACACTTGCAGAATTCAATTGACAGTCTATCTGGATTATATTGAAAGTGCTGTGGCTTACAACATGTAAAAAGAAAAGGAAGTATCTGATGGGTGAGATGCCATAAACAGGGCCGCATCCTGTGTTAGATGCTGGTTCGCTTTGCTTTCAAAAAGTGCCTTTCTTTCTGCCTCCTGTCAGCAGCAGCAGCAGCAGCAGCAGCAGCATAAACAGTCAAACACACACTGAGAGGAGACAATCTGGAGACCACTCTCAGAGGGTTCTCTGGTCCCTTCCCTCCAACTGCTGAGCCTCCCAGAAGTGGGAAGACACTGTTATTGGAGGAGATTGGAAAACGGTGGTTAGCTTGGGAGTCACTGTTGTGGATTGCTTAAAGAGCTGGGAGAGGATATTATGAGATATTATCTCTCCCCTCTTGCATTTGCAAGCACAGCAGAGCAGACCCCCAACTACAGGGGAAAAACATGAGCGTGCGGAGTTGCTAGTTAGAGCAGAATCAGCAATCAGTGGGTAAGGCTGCCCTTTTGGTCAGACTGGATCTTTACCTGGCTTCCCCCTTACACTACCAATAAGACAAACAGTCTTTTGAGGTTCAAAACAGAGTTTACTCACTCACATCTTGCAGATTGGATACAGGCAGGCTTAAGAATGTAAGAACAGTTGTGCAGGAATCATTTGGTAGTCGACGTGTTCTGAACTTGGGGAAAAGTTCAGACATGCTACTCTCGGCTACATCTTTAGAGATGCTGCAGTTTCAGATTCATGGCTCAGACTGTTCCCGGGCAGGAAGAGAAGGCACTGGCTACGCCCAAATCCTGCCCCGGAGGATGTCTGGGTAATTTCCACAGAGTGTCTGCTCTAGGAGGCACAACTCTGTGGTCCCAATTACGTCATGCACCTATACATGGCGTGTGAGGTTTTGGCTGCACATCTCCTACAGTCACCGCCAGGGGATGGTAGAGCTGTGGGGATTGGCTGCGGGAGCCAAGGTAGAGGCCGTAGAAGCCATGGGGGGAAGGAGGGAAATCAGAGACTGAGTGGTGGCAGCTTTTTGCCACACCAGCTGTGTTGTGTGGGTGGTACACCATCGAGTTTGCGGGGCAGCAGGTTTTGCCTCCATCCAATAAATGGATAGTGCAAGGGGCAGGATGAAGAAGCATTGCACAGTAACGTGCCAGGAACTTAGGCAACGCATGCCCTGCCACATGACTGAAGGTTAATGAGAGGGGGTATCACAACATGACACAAAACTCTGGGGAGAAGGGGGATTAAAAACATGCCATGCATGTAGCACAATTACCCAGCATTGATATTTCATGGTTATACATTATACCATGTCTACCCTCTTCGTAGTAGAGTTGCTATGAACCCACACCTATTCCTGGTGATATCATAAGAGCGTTATTGCAGTATGCATTCCCACCGTGTACAGTTAAAACAAAAAAAGGGGGAGTTTACGGGATGGTGCTAAAGGCAGTAGGAGCTCAGTGGAAGTATCTTACCGTTGAACATTTGCAGATTAGCACAGGATGCTGTTGCATTGTCGACTGTACAGACCATATCAGGTTCACAAGACCTCAGAGGAACCTCAGGCGGGCAATTTCGACACTGGATAGCATCTGTTTTGGGGGGGAAATGTCATGATTACAAATATTTCAAAGGGGAGTCTCAGCTAAGAATGAATCGTGCATGTTTTGTGACTGTTTGGCATGCAGTTTCCCATAAATTCATTAGTAAAAATATCCCGAGGATGGAGCCAACCCAGCTGTAATGTTATCTCTTTGCAGGTACCTGCCTCTGGGGGTTCAGTGTCAGTCATACAGTGGGCCTTCTAGTTCATAACCAGAAACTGGTCAGCAATCGTTTGGAAGGGTTTGGGGCCTAGTCAGTCTGTGGAATGTCAAGACCAGCGTGAGCTTATTACTGTCAGCGTTCTCAGGAGAAAGCAGGCCGGAGTCGACTTGCCTCCCCTGTCCAGCTGCAACTTCGACCTTGCAGAGACAGGAGCTGGCAGCCTTCTCTGGGAACTTCAGGAGAGGGAAGGGGTGGTTTGCAGAGGTGTCACTCTGGTTGAAGCCTCACCCCTGGATAGGGGCCTCGTGGGTGGGCCAGTTCCCTTGTCGATTAGTGGTTTAGAAGGAGGGTTAAGACAGCCAGACCTTTGCTTTTAAGTCAGCGCTTAGCGTCCAGAGCCTATGCTAGGAACATCTCTCTCGTCTTCCCTGTCTGCATCCTTCTGTTTGGATCTATCACCGACTGAGCTATTGGGAGCACTCTGCGCATGGACTCTACCTAATTTGGACTTTCTTCTCTTTGGACTTTTACTGTCAAGAACCTGCCATGAAAAGGACTGTCATACTTTTCATAGACTGTGCATTCTCGTGGCTATGGATGTGTCAGAGTGCTAGAATGTGTGATTGCGGGACCAGGACCAACCAACACTGCCCTTCCCTACTGGCTGAGCTGCTATGATGTCAGTGCATCTTATGTTAATTAGTGGTAAGTAATCTTGACTGATTGATACAAGGGACCAAGGAAGAATGATATTTATCAGCAGTGAAGAGGCCAGCATGAGACCCATGAAGCTGAGGGAGATGAGAGACAAGAAAGAAATGAGTCTTAGGAAGTCTAGAGATAGGGTGTCTGGAGTAAAGCAGGGGTAGGGAACTTCTTCCAGTTGAGGGAGCAAATGACCTTTGCCTGTCCCTCCATGAGCCAGATGATTTCAGTGGGCATAGCTACACCCCTGATGTTATCATGCCCATGGGGTAGTCCCGCATGCAGTCTCCAGGCCCCTGGGTACACCATGCATGGTCTTTCCTGGTGGTGTGGGTGGGGGAGGCCCACGTGTATCACAAGTCATGCAACGGGGGAGTGATTCTCCACTCTGCAGCTTGGTTAGTGTGTCTCCAGCAGCCCCACAGCTTCCCTCATTAGGGAAGACACAGGGCTGGCAAAGAACTTAGAGTGCCACCATGCCTCCCAACTGGGAGGGGAAGCAGCATATTCTGTAAGGGTAATGCCACTTGCCGGCAAGCTGGTCGGTAATGCAGCCCCCTTGCTAGGCTACGTGAGCCAGAGTCCAACCAGGTAAAGTTGTGAAAATATGAAAGGACAATAATATCAAGCTGTTCTTTCCGAAGCCTAGCATTTCTAAAGGTCACATAATATGCAGAGCAAGTTCAGCAAAACCACTCAAATCAAACGGCACGTAGCCAAACACACACACACACACACCTCTGATTGTGTTGGACAATAGTTGGATTAGCAGATATGTAAGCATATCCCAGCTCTGAAGTGATTCCCCCAGGTGTAGCCCAATCACAGACTAGGAATTTCCTCATTCTTGGAAAAGGTCACAGCTTTGATTATCTTAGGCACACCTCATCTTGGTTAGATTTGCCCATGCTAGCTCACCTTTTGACATATGCAATGGCTCTTGCAATAAGTCATCCCCACTTTTGGTTGACAGTCCAAAAATGATATTGACTCTGCCTGAAAGTCTTCCTTTTCCTTGTTGCATTATTGTCATGTTTGGGCTTGGCAACTGCCTGAACTTTTGATCTTTGGGTTCAAGGAATTTAACATCGGACTAAATACAAAATTACAAGGCAGTTGTGTTCCTTCATATCACCCTTTGCCTTTTGGAAGCTTTTGTGGAAATGGTATAAGGACTCAGAGCTCAGAGTGACTTCAGCTGCTTGGTACCAGCTGGATTCCCTTAACACTGAAGAGTTATCCTCAGTGTTATGGGGGATCCAGCTGGTACCAAGCAGCTGAAGTCACTCATTGCAGTTCCTACCCATCCCAGGGCGAGATTCCAAGAAGCTGACATCACTTGGTTTCATGGCCACCACTTTCCTGGCAGGATTCTGTGCTTGCTTACAGTGCCTGGCAAACTCTGGCATTCCACAGCTTCCCAAGGGCCTGATGTGTCCGTTTAGTCTGCTTACCTCCATGGGCCCTCACTTGCCCAGCAGAAATCATCATGAGGCCATGGAATGCCAGTGCTCTGCCACCCCATTTTGCTATCCTTTACACACACTGCTTCCTGAGTCTGGCCACTTGAGTCCTCCTTAGCCAAAGCAGAGACCTACTGCAACCTCTTTTTCAAAGGAATTCTTTCTCTGAGCTGAAATCTCTGGAGTTTCGATGTGCCCCAGCTTTCAGCTTAGAAATGGGTCTATTGAGCCTCAAGGAAAGGTATCTTTCATAGCCCTATTCTATCTTATGGAGGCTTTCCACCTACTAATTGAATCAGCTGGAAAGACACCAGCTGTGATGGATTGAAGCCTATTTCTACGTAGGTGCTTCCATGCTTTTTATCAACACACACTGAAATGATCTCTAAATTGCCCCTCTCTGTTGTTGATATCTTCCCCCTGCCAGCCATGTCAAAGGAACTCTCTCAGTCCTTCTCAATGGAACTTACCTCCTCGCATGAGGTGAAGGAAGGAACAGATTGCAAGGAGCAGGATCTGAGCCTTTGGTGACATCTTGAATCAGGAGGACTTCGTGTGTCACAGCAGAGCTCTGAGGGACAGAGGAAGATACACAAGCCTCAGTTCACTTCCAGCAGGGTGGACAAGATCCCTCCTTTTATCCCCTTGATGGCAGCCATGCACAAACACCCTAGAGAACATCCAGTCCAAACAAGGGGAACAAAGAGACACTTGACTGTCTGGCCTCTGGAAAAGCATGCAGCAATAGATGCAAAGAGCAGAAAAAGGTCTGTGTGCCTATTAGCAGGCTGGCTTTACCCAGCAGCTCACAGAACCAGAACAAATGTTGGGAAAGGTCCATAAAAGCAAGATTTTAGATGAACTCAAGATGACCTTTCACTAGGGCTCTATGATGAAGACTGCGCGCCCATGAAAATGATGGCAAAAAGCAGTGTCAGAGATATTCCTAAAGCAGGAAAGATTTCTGGGGTAGACAAGCATGGATTATATAGGTGGGTAAGCGTTAGGGTATACTAAGGATTTTTGGGGTTGGGCAAGTAGGATATGCAAGAATAATTTAAAGGACACTATGTTCTTTGCCCAATTGATGTTGTCTGGAATATGAACCTTATTGAAGAAGAAATGTTCTCAAATATTCTCTTTCCCCCCAAGTCATGCTTCCTGCCAGTAATTGGTGAAAGCAAACATTGGTGTAGACCAGTGGTGGGGCTGAGCTGGAGTCGGCTGAGGCTCGCTCCGGGCTCGCCCCCCTCCTGCGAGCGGCAGCGGCCCGATCCCACTCTTCAGAGTGGCACGGAGTGTTGTCCACGCCGCTCGCGCTGCTTGAGCCGCCCCTGGAGACCCCCCCCTGCCACCACCGCCGGACCCCACCCCACCCCTGCCGCTGCCGCCAGGACCACCTGCCGCCTACCTGGTCCTGTGCGCTGCCGCCTCCGCCACCTCCGCTGGAGCCACTGCTCTGTCGCGCTGGACCCCCGCCCGTGCTCTGTTTTGGCGCCCTGTCAAACAGGGCGCCAAACAGCCCTGTTGCCCTGGTTTCCCCAGCCAAAAACAGAGCGCGGGCAGGGGTCCAGCGCGACGGAAGTGACGCAACAGGACCCATCGGACAGGGAGGAAGGCTCTCCGCTCGGCGGAGAGCCCAGGTAAAGCCCACGCGCGTGGCTGAGCAGCCCGTCGGACGAGAGCAGGCCCAGTTCAGGCCTTGCTCCTGTCTGACGGGCTGCTCGGCTACATCCCTAGCTAGGGATGTATATTTTGGCTAGCGCGGGCCTACCTTGTCCTGTGGAGGCTCGCCTCTCTGTGACAAGCCGCCTGCGCTGGCCGCGCTGGTCCCATTGCGTCACTTCCGGCGCCGGAAGTGACGCGATGGGACCAGCGCAGCCGGTGTGGCGGAAGTCACGCCATGGGACCCTGCTCCATCGCGCTGGACCCCCGCGCTCTGTTTTTGGTGGGGGAAACCAGGGCAACAGGGCTGTTTAAGCCCTGTTGCCCTGGTTCCCCCCGCCAAAAACATAGCGCAGGGATCCAGCACGCCGGAGCAACCAGAAGTGATGTGACGGGGGACCAAGGTTCGACTGGCGCTGGCAGCTTGAGCGGCGTGGAGAACGCTCCACGCCGCTCAGAAGACCGAGATCAGGCCGCCGCCAGCACGGAGACCCGAGCTGCGGAGAACAGCGAGCCCCCCCAGGTACGTGATACACCCATAGCTGCAACTCAGTTCAGGACTCAGGAATCATGCTGTAGTAAAAACAGCTCTATTCTAACTGTTTTATTAACTTATAACAAAGTGTCACTACAGGTTACATTTTCTTTACATTCCATATGCCGAGTTCATGTGCAGAGGACTCTTACTTACTGTAAGAGGACTCTTACTTACCCTTACTTACTGCAGCTGTTCGATCCTAAGCAGAGCTATCTTAAAGGGGCCATGGGCAATATTGCAGCTAAGCTAAAACTGCAAGCTTAGCTGCAATTTTGCCCATGGCCACTTTAAGTAGCTTGCAGTTGTGGGAGGCAGGGGAATTTGGGACTCTGCATGACAAAGTGAGAAGCCCTGGTGGCTTAAGGATTTTTGTGAGGGTCCCGGCATTTTCAGGGCAATTGCCCTGATTTATTCCTCATGCCCTGAAGCTGTTCCAAACTGTTAGAAATATTAACTGTATTTATTCATTCTGTTCTCAAGGTTTAATATGTTTCAACAATAGTTGCTTTCTTCCTTACAATATAGAGCTCTTTCACAAACTGAGAACAACAGGAGGTCACTCTAGTTCAAACAGCAGGCAGGCAAAGTGGATTGATTTAAAATCAATTATTAATACAGTTAATATTTCTAACAGCTAGAAGGGGGACCAGGCAAGCCCATGTCAGAAATGTTGATTGCACAAAGAATGTATGAAAATAGAGGGGTGAAAAGAAGTAGAAGTTAAAAAAAATGAATCAGCAAGCCAATTTGATGGCTGCAGCTCTGGGCCACTCTGAGCCAGCAAAGCCAGAGACACACCCATGGCTTGGGTCAAACCAGTGTGCCTACTGTAAAAGGGAAGGGCACTGGAAGAAAAACTGGAAAGAGAGACCGAGGTCCGAGGCGAAGAACACAGGGAAGGGATAAGGATCCCCACACCCCACGTTAGTCCCAAGAAGACAGAAAAATAGTATGTGTGTATTGAAAAGAGAGAAGGAACTCCTAAGAGGGTACCTGTTACAATCCCATTATTGGTCAAAGCTGGTGAGACCAGGCTAAAACATGAGTAATGTCCCCAACGTGCCCTGTCGCCCTTTTGAGAAAAAAACATCTTAACCAAGCTCCAGGCACAAATTAACTTTAAAGAAAATCAGATGATAGTGACCCTCCCCAAGCAGCAGGGTTCCAACTACCAAATGGCCCTGCTGAACCAAAGGAAGGAGGGGCTAAGTTCAAAAAACCCCAGAGATACCAGGTGCAGACCCACAAGTCTGGGCCAGCTCTGAACCTGCTCGTGCCAAATTTGTGCAACCAATCAAAATTCACTTAAAGCCAAGAAGCCAGCCTGTCCAATTGCAGCAATATCCTCTAAAGCTAGCCGCCAGACAAGGACTGAGACCATTCATTGAGACCTGTGGCTTACGCTGGCTCAGCTTGTCTGAGCGTGGAAAGCTAAGCAGGGTCAAGCCTGGTTGTTACTTGGATGGTAGACCCCTCCTCTAGTTTCCTGCATTGAGCAGGGGGTTGGACTCGATAGCCTTGTAGGTTCCTTCCAACTCTATGATCTATGAAATCTATGAAATCTATAAAGAAGGTTAAGCAGGATGGGTGGCTAGTTGAAGGAACATCTCCTTTCAACACCCCAACACTGGGAGTGCCTAAGGAGGGCGGAGAATATTGCCTGGTGCGAGACCTCTGTGCCATCAATTCCATTGTCCAGGCTGACTACCCTGTGGTTCCCAACCCGCGCATTCTCCTGACCCAGGTCCCAGAAAAGGGCAGGGTGTTCACTGTATTAAGATACCTTCTTTTCCATTCCACTCCACCAAGACAGTTGGGATTTTTAGAAAATGCACCCAAGATGGTTTGGCCCCCTAGAAGGAAGCCAACCAAGAGGGCCCTGTACTGCAGTATGTAAACAATTTGTTGCTGGCAGCCCCAAACAAAGAGGCCTGCATGAACTTAACTGTGTCTCTCCTCAATCACTTGAGAGATAGAAGCTACAAAGTGTCAAGCAAAAAGGCCCAAATCTGTTTGCCAGAAGTCACCTTCCTGGGGTACCAGGTATCAGGTGGATACAGATGCCTAGACCCCATGAGAATCAGAGTTATCCAGGCAATCCAGGCCCCCTCCAACCCAAAGGGACTAAGAGCTTTCCTGGGGCTCACAGGATTTTGCCGGTTGTGGATGCCCAATTATAGAGGGACAGTCAACCCCTCTATGAATCTCTCACCAAAAACAGAATTTTAAATTGGCAATGGACCAAAAAAACCGAATAAGGCTTTCCAAGATCTTTAAGCAAGCACCAATGACAACCCCCACACTTGCTCTGCCCAGTCAGTCCACACAAGCCCTATCGTCTGTATGTCTACGAGAACAAAGGCATAGTGTCAAGAGTTCTAATCCAAAAATGGGGCCAGTCAGTTCTAAAAGCTAAGCACTGATTTAAAAGCGAAGGTGTGGCCATCTTAACCCTCCTTCCAAACCACTAAATTGACAAGAGAACTGCCCACCCACGAGGCCCCTATCCCACCTGGGTGTTTCCCTTCTACCTTTCAGGGGTGAGGCTTCAACCAGAGTGACACCTCTGCAAACCACCCCTCCCCTCTCCTGAGGTTCCCAGAGAAGGCTGCTAGCTCCTATCTCTGCAAGGTGGAAGTTGCAGCTAGACAAGGGAGACAAGTCAACTCCCGCCTGCTTTCTCCTGAGAGTGCTGACAGTAATAAGCTCACACTGGTCTTGACATTTGACAAACTAACTAGGCCCAAACGCTGACCAGTTTCTGGTTATAAACTAGAAAGCACACTGTATAACTGATACTGAACCACCCACACCAGCTAACTAAGTGTGTAATGTCCTATCCTACCAGAACTTTCACTGCCCAAGAAGAAGCCACTCTGTCACCAAGGTGGTCCAAGAAATAACCAAAGCCCTAGGTGTCCGATGACACCTTCACACGGCCTAGAATCCACAAGCCCCAGACAAATGGAGAGAATGAATCAGACCTTGAAGAGTATGCTGACCAGAATCAGCATAGCAACCAGACTCAAGTGGCCTCAAGCTGTAGTCCTTTTCCAGGTCATATGCATGCCTAGAAAGGGGATCAAATTGTCACCAGTTGAATTGTAGTTTGGTTTCCCTTCCCAGATTCCTCCTCCTGGCTAGAGAATGCCTGTAAATGTAGGGGTGTACCCACTCATCTCAGCCCCGCTCATGCCTGCCAGAGACTCGCAAGCCTTACTAGGTCCCGGGGCTCCCTCGGCTCTCTGCGTTGACCCCGCCGTGCCGGCCGTCGTGTCACTTCCGGCTGGCCAGAAGTGACGCGACGGGACCCTGCGCCGGCGCGCTGGGCCCCCATGCTGTGTATTTTCTGGAGAAACCAGGGCAACAGGGCTTAAAGCAGTTCTCTGCGCCACTCAGAATATCGAGGCGGGGGGGCGCTGCTGCGGAGAGGAGAGGCGGGGGCAAGGCGGCCCCCTCTAAGGTTCGTGGACACCACTATGTAAATGTAACTATGAGAAAACCTTTGTTGTAAGAACATGTAACTGCCCTCCAGTCATTTTTATCTTCTCTACATAGGTATGCAGCGCCCTTCCAGTGCCTGCCCCTTGATGCTTCAGTCCATTCTTTCCAGCCGGGTGACCAGGTCCTGCATCTCTGGGTGAGGTCTCTCCGGACGCAGGCTCACCCATGGGAGAAGAAGCCAAGAAGGACAATCGGCCCTAGAAAAGAGTGCCCCATGACCACCTGAGCATGAGACCCATCCTTACGAGGCAGTAATAAAAATAGTTACCAATACAACAGCAAATGCCCTTGAGTTAGCTGTCAACCAACTTACCCAGCTTCAGAACGCAGTAATGAAAAGAAAAAAAAAGAACTTAGAAAACCTTAAAGGGGGGATTGTTAGAAATATTAACTGTATTAATAATTGATTTTAAATCAATCCACTCTGCCTGCCTGCTGTTTGAACTAGAGTGACCTCCTGTTGTTCTCAGTTTGTGAAAGAGCTCTATATTGTAAGGAAGAAAGCAACTATTGTTGAAACATATTAAACCTTGAGAACAGAACGAAAATAGATAGAAGTTGTACAAGTAAAGAGCGAAGAGTTCGGCTGGTTCCAGGCCAACTGCCAAATGATAACACTTGGCAGTAACTAGTGGCCAAATCAGAGGACAAATGACATGCGCACCAAAACTGAAAATTTACTAGAATGTGCTTTGTACGATGTATTCCCATAATTCCCTGCTATAAAAAGGCGAACCCCATGTTTGTTTTTCTTGTTCAGTTCTGATTTGGGCACCCGCCCCTGCTGAACCTTCTACGCATGCAGAATAAAACTTTGAAAAACCTCACTCTGGTCTTTTGCTTTGCTTTCTCTGGGACATTGAGACCGTCAGGGAAAGAACCAGTAGCTTTTTTGCAACAAAACCTTTCAATTAGCATCTCACTGGATCCTGGTTTCAGAGCAGAATGTATTATGTAATGGTGTAGAATTTTAAACATGAGATTGTTTGTGGAAAGAATATGGTCCAGATTTTCCTTTAGAGTCCAAGAAAGAACAAGGCCTGTTGGATCAGTCGTCTTTCCTCTTTTATCTGTTTTAGGAAAGTTCCTGGGTAACTCAGGCCCCTTAGGTGGCACAGTATGAAGCTGTAGAATAGCACAGGTCTCTTTGTTCTCCTTGCGTTCCAGCAAACTGAGATCAGTGGAAGGTAAAACAGCTCTTATCCCAATGATCTGGGTGTGTCAAAGCCTTCACCATTTTTGACTAGATTTGGATTTAATGGTGGTTCAGAATACGTCTCTTTATCGTAGTCCCTTACAGAGTAATCCAAAGGTCCCTGGGAGGGGATCCAAGTGGCCATAGGAAATGGTGGATTTCCCCCTCCCCCCATAACCTGGGGGGGGGATCCAAGCAGGAATCCCCTTTTCCAGCCTCTGCAGATAGCTCCATGGCGGCTCCCATTATGACGTCTCTGCTGCAACCTTGAACGAGAATGGGGAGAGTGAAAAGGAGTCATGCCGGTGGGGAGGGAAGGGGAGAGGATGTGGATCTGCTGGATCTACTAGCCTCGCCATCCCTTTCTCTGCCTTCTCCTGGCTAAGCCAGCCAGATGGGCTCAGAGGCCTGTCTAGCTCTAATTGCTTTTTAAGGAGGAATGGGAGGCAAAAACATGTCCGTCATTCTTCCCACCCTGCCTTGCTTTTGTCTGCAGGGTTTTGGACTCTTGGAAAACTCTTACATCTGAGCACTCCATCTTATGGACTACTAGAAAACAGAATTGCTACAGCTGTTAGTGTAGTAGCCACCACTAGATTGCTCAACATAGAGCTATTTGGTATCTCCCAAGTCTCCCTTCTTCTTCCCTCACAGCTACTAGCGGGCTTACTAAAGTCAGGCAAGCAGCCTTGCACATTAGGAAGATCTGCTGAAACTGGCTTCTTAGAAGAAAGCACTTGAGAAGCCCACAGTTGCATAGTTTCACATTATCAGGTCTGGCCCAAGTCCTTTTGTAGTCTCAGCTGCCACATCAAATGACATTCTCACACCCACCTCAACCCTTAGTCAGAACTGCTTTTGAGCTGAGATAACTCTCCCTAGCCATCTAGTTGCAGGATCTGCACTCTTCGCATGCACTGAGGTGACCTCTTCCTTACTATTATACCCTGATGACTTTTCTAAGCTCAGCTCAATTTGGGGCTCTTAAAAATTTCTGAGGTATGCCAAAGAAGGGATAGCTTAGGGACCTCTTAATTTATCTGCTGGATAATACCAAAGTTTCCAGTTAATCCATAAGAGGAGAGGTCCTGGTTAATAAACAGATAGTAAATAGGAGGAATAAATGTTGAGGTTTCACTTTCACACTGGAGGAGAAAGGGTCTGTGTTGGGACTGGGGCTTTTTAACATGTTCATGAATGATCTGGAATTAGGAGTGAGCAGTGAGCAGGCCAGGCTTGCTGATGACTCCGAATTATTTTATTTACTGTTTTATTTATAAACTTTGTTTACCATTCCACATCTAAAAAGATTCTGGAGCAGTGAACAATAAAAGATAAAAGGAATAAAATCCAGTAATAAAATATTAAGGTTTTTTGTTTTTGTTTTTAAGAATATCAATGAAAACCATGTCTGGTCAATTGGGGAACGGTATTACACCTGCAGCAGTATTACATCTAAGTCAGCTAACCTCCAGTAGTTAGCTGACTTAGACAAACCCTTATTAACGAGACGTGGTGTCCAATAAGTGAGAAACAAGTTTTTGTTTCCAAAAAGACCAAAATTTAGTACAGGTCAGCAAATAGACCCTATGATAAAACACCAGATCTAGAAACCAAACCCACCTTTCTCCATTAATATTCAAGTCTAGGCATGCAGCCAAACCTGGATCGGGGGCCCTCCTTTCTAACTTAATAGAAAGTTGCATTCTTTTCAAGGATATTCATAGAGGAGAGGAACCTCAGAAAAATTTACAAAAAAAAATATTTGCCAGGTATATATAAAGGAATCCCACATAACACATAACCAAATGGAGGTATGATATTCATCTTAAGTGTATTAGCCTTACTCCACAAGCTTAACTTTAAAGATGCACATCTGCCTATATCCTGTGATATCTCATTAATCAATTTGTTCAAATTTAGCTCAATCATTTGCAATATGTCTCTAGGAATAAGTATTCCCAAATAAGTAATAGAATCCGGGCACCATCGAAATGGCCAATACACTGTGTGAAAATAGTATCTGCAATCGGCATCAATGCAGACTTTAACCAGTTAATTGAATAACCAAACAATCTACCAAAAGCACTAATCAGTTGCATCAAAGCAGGAATGGACCCCTGGAGTTGCAAAATAAACAATAACAAATCATCAGCATAAAGGATAATTTTGAATTCGAATACTACTATTCTGTCTTACAGCACATGCCAGGGGTTCCAAATGTAAGTTGAATAGCATTGTGCGATCGAGCCTCGGCCGGGCAAAACAGGGCTGAAATCGGCTCCACTCACGCCCGGCGAGGCCTTACCTTTTTCTTCGGGGCGGCTCGTCTCTCCGCATCGAGCTGCCCGCGTGGCCCGCTCCAGTCCCGTCGCGTCACTTCCGGGACTGGAAATGATGTGACAGGACCCTGCACAGCTGCACTGGCCCCCTGTGGTGCATTCTGCACCTGCGCATGGTCCCGTCGCGTCATTTCCGGTTCCAGAAGTGACGCGACGGGACCGGAGAAGATGGGTCGAGTGGCGCGGAGAACTTCTCCGTGCCGCTCAGAAGATCGGGTCGGGGGGGCGCCCCTGCGGAAAATCGAGTCGGGGGCGCGGAGGGCCCCCGATCCAGGTTTGGCTGCATGCCTAGACTTGAATATTAATGGAGAAAGCAGGCATCCCTGTCTAGTCCCTCTCCCAAGTAGAAAGAAGGCTGAGAAGAACCCATTTATCATAATTCTGGCTCTAGGGGTTGAATATATAATTTTATCCATTTCAAAAATTCAACAGGAAAACTGAAATTAGTCAATGTAATGAAAATACTTTTCCAATGAATTTTATCAAAGGCTTTCCAGCATCCAAAGAAACAATAGTGGCCTGGTCTGTTCTATCAGAATTTAACACTATCAAGTCAACAAGTAGTCTGAGGTTATTGGCCCCCTGTCTATGTCTAATAAATCCCACCTCTTCTGGTCAACACAGTGTTGTAATAATAACCTGTTCCAATCGATCAGCAAAAATTGTAGCCAGTATTTTAATATCAACGTTAATTAACAAGATAGGTCAATAGTTGGTACAATAGGTATGATCCTTGCCAGGTTTAGGAATCACCATAATATAAGCATCATTTAACAATGCAGAGAGAGACCCTGATTCAAAAATATAGGAATAAAAACAAAGTAGTTTTTATTCTAAGAAGCTAGAGAAGGTTTTGTAACATGCAATTGGAAAGCCATCCAGACCAGGTGATTTCCTGGTACTCATGTTTGTGATTGCTTTCATTATTTCCTCCACTCTCAGGAGCCAAAAGAATCTGCCATTGTGAAAAAAATTATACACAGAAAAGTAACCTGGTCAAAAAATGCATCCATATCCTGCTCCAATTTTTACTACCCCTACTGTATAGATCTGAATAATACTTTAAAAACTGTGAATTTATTTCCACAGGAGAAGTATCTTACTGGGACATTCCAGTAACAAAACCTTCATCCTTAGTCAGAACTGATTTGGACCCAAAAAAGGTCACCCTCCTTGCTCTCGCACTTGCATTGAGGTGATCTCTTCCTTAATATTATAACCTGATGACTTTTCTAAGCTCCCCTCAGCTCCTGACTTTTAAAACTGGCTGAGGTGTGCAAAGGAAGGGATGCCTTAGGGACCTAATAATTTATCTGCTGGTGTGACAACTCACTGGGGATTGCAGAGGCAACAAGGAGGATTTGATGTGCCTCTTCCAATGGACCCACCGACGGCTGGATAATACCAAAGTGGCTAGTCATGATATAAGAGGAGAGGTCCTTTTATGGATCATTTACTGGTTAAGCAACAGAAGGCTGAAAGGAGGACTAAAGGGTCAAGTTTCAAAATGGACGGGAAAGTTTCTGTATTGGGACCGGTGCTTTTTAACGTGTTCCTAGAACGTGTTAACGTGTTATCCTAGAACTAGGAGTAAGCAGTGAGGGGGCCACGTTTGCTGATGAATGATTATTTGGCTCATTCATTCAATTTCCTTTATATACTGCTCTACATCTAAACAGATTCCAGAGTGGTGAACAATAAAAGATAAAAGGAATAAAACACATTTAAAATAAAATATTTAAAAGTTTGTTTTTGTTTTTGCTTTTAAATACAGTACCAATATAAACCACGACTGGTCAATTGGGGGAAGACTTGTTGAAATAAAAATGTCTTCAGCAGGTGCCAGAAACAAAACAATGTTCTTGCTTTCTTAACATCCAGGGTCAGCAAATTCCACAGAGAGGGAATACCACACTGAAGGTTCTACTTTGGGTGGATTCCAAGCAGGCCGTAGTAGGGCCATGTGTAAATTTCAGACTATGCTTTCTAGTCTCGTGTTGTGCCTCCTGTAGTTTAATGTCAGTTTTGTCTAATTCCAAGTTGCAAAGTTCTCCCTTCCTTTTTTATTTCTTTTAAGCCCTTTGATAAATTGTATGTGAGTTTATTTTTGGGGTAATGCAATTTCCACGAAGATCAGCTCCCCATGCGTGGTAAGGAGGCTTGAGGCAATTGCTGTGTGTGGGAGTAAGAGTCTGTGGGCCGGTTCATACGAACCAGGCAACGAGTGGGGGAGGCACCGCGGGGCCATCCGCGGGGTCCGGCAGGGTGCTGCAGATGACCTGCGCCCCATGCGCGTGGGTGGACCCCGGTGGAGCCAGCAGTCCCCACACTGCAGTGCAGCCCTCCCGTCGCTAGGGGGGGTGGCTCGGGATGCCCAGAGGGGCCGTTTGGCCCTACAGGCCGGAGCGGCCACAGCTCTGGCTGCTCTGGGCTGCCGTCTGTGTGCGGCTGCGGGAGGCCCCCGCGGGACGGCCACCCACTGCTCGCATGGCAGAGTGGCCACATGCAGTAGGGGCTTACCTCTCTACCACCCATGGTCACTTTGCGTACTTCCCATGCACGGCCATCCCACGGGGCGCCCCCGGCCGGCATTCACACGACACGGGAACCGTAGGGGGCTTCTGCTCCCCCGCGGTTCCCGTGTTGTGCAAACTGGCCCTGTGTGTGTGTGTGTGTGTTTGAATGTGTATGTTTATGTGTGGATGTATATGAGTGGGTGTGTGCATGACAGAGATAACACTTTGGCCCTGCCCACCATTGCATTGACACTGCCCACTTTTGCTTTAGCCTACTTTTTGTTTTGGCCCTGCCAACTGTTGGTAGCCCCCCATAGGTTAGCCATGAGGGATGGAAAAGGTCCCCCAGCCCTGATTTGCATCAATGTAGTATCACTATTTATTATATTATATTTATATCCTGCCTTTTTTCCTGCAAGGAACCCAAGGCGGCTTACATAATCCTCCTCCTCCTCTCCATTTTATCCTCACAACAACCCTGTGAGGTAGATTAGGCTGAGAGTCAGTGACTGGCCCAAAGTCACCCAGTGAGTTTCATGGCTGAGCAGGGACTAGAACCTGGATCTCCTGAGTCCCAGTCCAACACTCTAACCATATAATTGTGTCCGGTATAGAAGAGAACTTGTCTGTTTATAGTTGTACGTGCAATGGTGACTTGGGGGATATCAGTCTTGTTCTGCATCTCATACTCCTCTTTGATTCTGACAGCGTCAAATCTGCAATGGAGGGGGTGGGGTCAGCACAGGGTATTGATATCCTGAGGTTGAATGCCCTGAATACATTGTCCCACTAGCATTACAATCTAGATCTGGCTGAGGCATGCTGGGAGTTGTAGGCCAAAAACATCTGGGGTGGGGACCCAAGGTTGGAGAACACTGATCTAGATCATTGACAATCTTAATCATTGTCCTGTACATGAGAAGCCAATGTGTGATTTCATGGCCCACTGGAATCTCAGTCCATACAACTAATAGGAACAGAATGATCTTCAGGACGCTTGTGCATGCATGTCATCAAGACGATAAAAGGAAACAGCTTGCCCACCCAGGTGGAACAGAGTAGAAAGATCAATGTCCCTTCCCCTGTAACTCCAAGCTCTGTGGCTCACAGAATCCTCCTGATTCCAAGGATGATCCCCATGGTTCAAATCCTGCTATTTACAATCTGTGTTTTGCTCTGTCTCCCATCTGGAGGTAAGTTCCTTTAAGTGGGGCTGAAGAAGAATTCTCACATTAGATTTACACATCTGTCTTTAAACAACTCCTTTGACAGGAACCTGAAATCTCTGGGAATGAAGAATGGAAAGGTACATCAAAGTGGATAGAGGATGATGATAATTCCAAGAGAAAATGGAAGTATAAAACCATTTCCATGCATGGAAAAGCTTGGGGAAAGTTTAGCCCATATAAACTCCCAGGCACTACTGCAGTATGTGCCAATGGGCTTGCTTACAGACTGCCAGATTTAAAAGTCAGACTCAGGCTATGGTAATGCATGCTCATGACAGGCTTATGTTGCTCTAAAAAGCTGAGAGGACTAGTCAATATTAGATAGGCATTTTCTGCAGATGCAGGGAATTGAAACAGCCATATGCTTCAGGCCAAAGAGAAATTACTAATCGGAAGTTGTGAATTTCGCTAGGAAAGTGACAGTAGTGCCAGCCCAAACAAAGTCAATGAGTTCTGAAACCTGATGTTGCTAAGTCTTATAGCACAGTAAGCTCAGCAACTGATCCCTCTGTTATTATAAATGTATCAGTACCCTTATGTGCCTCTGAGTAGGGAGAATGTGAAGAAGAGGATAGACATTTTGTAGCTATTTATGTCTATGCAGAATAGGAGTAACAAAAATGGTCCTGTTTAACAAGAAATACCCACTACAAATGCATTCCACATGCTCCACCTGTTAATGACAGGCAGTCCCCAGGTTACGAATGAGTTCCATTCTTAAGAATGTCTTTAAGTCGAATTTGTATGTAAGTCGGAATAGCATAGCGTTCTATATATTAAAATCTGCATTTATGCAAATTGCGTAAATTACGCAAATTGTGTAGTATACTACGCTATGTACTCTACGAAAATGACATATTGCTGGGGAACCCGGAAGTCTGTTCTTAAGTATGGGTTGTCTGTAAATCAGATGTTCTTAAGTCGGGGACTGCCTGTATTAACTTTACATGTTCTTGGTTTCCTTAGCATTGATATGTGGTTCCACAGATAAGCCTTCACAAAACATGTCTCAGAGTAAGTTTGGATTAGACTGGGAACTGAACATTCTGAATGCCCATCAAGCGTCCTCCACTGGCCCCACAGTTGTCTCGCTTCCTTTTCTTCCTCTCCTCAGAAATAACTGCCTGACATTATTCCCCCTGTTTGCCAGTCCATATAGTTCCTTCCACCCATCATTCAAAGAAGCCCCTGCAGTTACCTCACAGAAGCTGCAGTGTTTATGGATATTCAGTAACATCACAGCAGCTCATCCAGACTAGGGCAGGTGTGCTGCTGCAATACTTAACACTCTGGGTCCTTCAGCCTGCACTGTCTTAGAGTTAAGGATCCTGTTGCTGCTAGGCTTAGGGAGAACTGCATCCAGGTGGCTACAAACCAAAGCATGGATCACTATTCTCGAAGCTCAGGATTTGTATCATTATGATCATGAAGATTCTCCTTTGAAGTAGATGCCCTGCAATGTCGGGTCGCCTCCTCCACTCCATGGACAGAATTGGTGCCTCCCCAAGCCTGCGAAGCTGACCCTGAAACACAAACCTGCCATGCTGTAAAAATGTACAAAGGTAAGAGACCTAAGCTTCCTGTTTTTGGAAGTAATGTTGGTCATGCTCATTTCAGTTATGTGATGTGCTGCAGGAATTCCATGCGCATAGCCCCCTCTCCTTACCAGAATTTTGCTTAATGCAGGGCAAAAGGCATGTCTCTCTGCAGTATTCTGTGTCCAAATAACTGTATACTGCAAGGGCATCCATTGCCTAAAGCAAGGGTAGGCAATCTGGTGCCTTCCAGGTGTTTTGTACTACAAGTCCCATTAGCCCCAGGCAGCATGACCAGTGGGCAGGTATTATGGGAGTTGTAATCCACAACATCTGGAGGACACCAGGTTGCCTGCCCCTGGCCTAAAGGATTGGCAAAGATCCATTACTGATGGGCAAAGATCCATTATTGTACCCTTTGATTACTCTGACTGTAAGCAATCTTCAGAATCTTAGACAGAGGTCTTTTACATCACTGGATCCCAGATCCTTTTTAAACTGGAGATGCCAGGGGTTGAATTTGAATGGCATGTGCAAGGCATGTGCTCTAGAACTGAGCTATCAAAGCACACTCAATCATTAGTGTCATACTAGTATGTCACATCTTTCATACCCCTTGTGCAGCCCCAATCCAGTGCATAGCATATTGGTTTCAGGCCACAGAATCCTAGATCAAAATCCTTTCTCAGCAGTCTACCTTCACTTCCCTGATCTCTTCTGTAAAATGGGAATAAGTGTAGCCTTTTGCAGTGAGGAATAAACAAGACTGAATGGAAAGTGGTTTGGACATTTAATGTGAAGTACAAGTAAATATTTGAAAAATAAACATAAATGGAAATGCTTACTCCTTTTTCCTTTTTCCTCTCCCACCCCCCTTTAACCTATCACCATCATAGATGGGGAAATTCGACTAAAAGGACTGAGCTGCAAGACAAAGGAATATGCACAGTGTGGCACTCGTAAGGATTCCCCATTCCCAAACCAGTGGGGTGAATACCTCTGCTGTGATGATAGTGACTTCTGCAATCAAAATTTATAGACAGGGCTGAAAGTGAAGATCCCACACAAACCAGCACATGTTTTCTTCTCCTTTTGGCTGTCTCTTTTTCACTTTCTGCCACCAATCCCCTTTTAAAGCCATTCAAGTTGGTGGTCATCACTACATCCATCAAACATAAGAGACATTGTCCATTGATTTTATAGTATTATGATGGCATGGTGTCATTTTTTTAAAATCTCATTACAGTTAATTATTATTTGGTGCATGAGGGGTCAGTTATGATGTCATGAGCCACATGTGTCCTCATCAGGACAGCATGTTCTCTAGAGCAGTTGTGCATGTATGTTATAAAAGGGGCAAAATGAAGCAGCTTGACCACTGTGCTGCAACTGAGTGGACATCTGCATTTCTTCCTCTGTGCCCTAGGACTCTGTTGTGGCACAAAGAATCCTCCTGATCCAGGATGTCCCCCTTGGGTCAAATCCTGCTCCTTGCAATCTGTGCCTTCTTCCACCTCACAATTGGAGGTGAGTTCCATGGGCTGGAAGGAGGATTTTCAGTCGAAGTGACATGTATAATGCAACTCCTATGTGAATCCTTTGAAAATAACTTGAAATGTGTGAGAATGGAGAACAGGGAACAGAAAAAAAAAAAAAGGAAAGAAAGAAAGAAAGAAAGAAAGAAAGAAAAGAAAAAGACAGAGGACAGTAGTCATTCCAAAAGACAAACAGAGGGTTGATTCATACAACCATTTCAGTGTATGAATTGAAGAAATGCACAAGGAAAATGCAGCCCATACAGCAGCCTTCCCTGGAGCCCTCCAGATGTTGTGGACTTCAACTCCCATCAGTCACAGTCAACAGGTCAGATATCCTGGGAGTTGTAGTCCAAAACATCTAGAGAGTACCAGTAGGGATGTGTGAGGAATCAGATATGGAGGTGAAAAATCCAATGGATTTTTGTGATTTGGGCCCCCAGATTCCAGTTCTGCAGCCCTCCACTGGTGCCTACTTACTCCAGTGAAAGTTGAGAAAGCTTGTGGACTTCCATCTCTAAGACGAGCTGCAATTTATGCATTAAAGGAAAAAAAAATGCTAAGGAAATTTGCGTAAATTTACGTCATTTGTGCAAATTGGCACCTGAAAAACACGTAGATCTAGCATGCTTCATGTAAAATCAGCCGATGTGCAAAAATTAACACCCAAAAAGTGTGCTAGATCCATGTGCTTTTCAGATGCCTTGCACAAAACACACAAAATACTGTGATTTGATAAGAGGATAGAAGTATATTAATTGGTCCCTTGAAGGGTGGGGGGGAGCACTTTATGATTTATTGTATGTTGATTATGTTATATTTGTGTGATAATTTTGTATTTTGCTAAATGTATTTTCTGTGTTATAATTTGTTTTGAAAAATAAATAAAATATTTAAAAAAAATACTGTGATTTGCGCAAATTTCCTTATCTGTTAAAAAAATGTGCAAACTATGGCCTGTCTTAGAGACAAAAGTCCATGGAATATACCCAACTTGGCCAGCTTCTGATCATTGGATCGGAAGCGGGCAGGAAGCCTGTCAAGCTCAAATGAGCTGAATTTCCCAGCATCGGCACATCCTGGTTGGGGAAGGCTGCCATATAGAATCCTAGAAGCCATAGCGTGTGCCAATTGACTAGTGATTAGCTGCTGCAGTTCTTGCTGCTGTTGTATGTGCCAATTGATTATTGGGAATGAAACAGTATCAGAACCTTCATTCAGTCCCTCAGTGAACCTCCAAATTCCCTTCCAGCATGGCTAAAAAGAAGCCTTTAAAACAAGTTCTGAAGCCTGCCTGCTATCATATTAAGCTGAGAACTTGTTTCCTTTATTGTTCTAACAGCGACAATAATCTTATATACTGAGGCGTGATAGAGAAAGGCAGGAACTGGCATCTGAATGGTGGTGCAGCAAGGTTTTTAGAAGTGGTGGCTCTAGCACAATGCGAGGCACCATTTGAGCTCCACTTCAAGCACCAAATGCCTTGGGTCAGCATTGTCACTGATCTAAGGGATTCTTAAGTACTGGGGGTATATTGAGAACTGCAATTGAAGTGGCTTCGAATCATAGGTCATTCATTCTCACTTGAGGCTCAAGACTGGCATAGGTGTAATCATGAGGATTTCCCTTTCTTTTCTTTTCTTTCTTTTTTAATTAAATATTTTATTTAAAATATCATTTAATACAAAGGAGCAAATACAATTCTAAAAGTGGTAAAAACCTCCATACAATCGACCATGCTTTCTCAATTCAATCTTCTTAATTTTTCCCAAGCAAACTTATATTATAATCAACTATAGCTGTTAAAGCCAGTGTGGTGTAGTGATTAGAGTATTGGACTGGGACTTGGGAGATCCAGGTTCTAGCCCCCACTTGGCCATGAAGCTTACTAAAGGTGCAATCCTATGCACGTTTAGACAGAAAAAAGACCTGCAACTCCCAGCATGCCCCAGCCAGCATGCTTTTTTCCTCTCTAAACATTATTATTATTATTATTATATTTTTAAATCGCCCATCTGGCCGGCCACCCGGCCGCCCTGGGCGATGTACAATAATTAAAATACAATAAAATACAATAAAACACAATTAAAACTACATTAACATAATTAAAACACAATTAAAAATATAAGTTTTTTGTTTTTTTTAAACCTAACCCACCCCATATTCCCGCCTGAAAAGCCATGTTTTTTTTAAGGCCTGGTGGAAGTTCATCAAGGAGGGGATTGCACTCTAAGTGACTTAGGGCCAGTCACTGACTCTGAGCCCAACATACCTCACAGGTAGGTTGTGAGGATAAAATGGAGAAGAGGTGGACCATGTAAGCTGCCTTGGGTTCCTTGCAAGAGGGGAAAAGATGGGATATAAATGTAATAATAAATGAATTAAAATATATCACTGTTAAACAATTTCTAAGACCTCTTTCCCTATATTCCAATGGTTATTCTTTTGTCTCCAGTACTGAATAAATTTGTCCCATTTATCTAAAGAATCTGTTTTTGTAATTCGACCCTCCCACATTTTTATATAATTAAGGGTGCAATCCTATGTATATTTACACACACACACACACACACACACACACCTACAACTCCCAAGTTACATGCCCCCTAATACTCTATGCCAATTACAAATATTATTTATCTTTTGAAGCACATGCTGTGCATTGTGTAATCTGCATGCCCATGTTGCCCAGATAACCATGTATGAGTTCCACTACCTGCCGAGCTCCCCCGGCTAAACAAACCTGCTATGCCCACAAAACATATTTGTATTAGAAACTTAAGCTTCCTCTTCTTTGGTTTAATTACTGCGATGAATTTGTCCTTGCCTTGGGATTTTATGAAATTGAATTTTTGTATTTAGCTAATCATGTGTCAGCAGTTGACATATCCCATTCCATTTCCCAACAAAGTGCCAATGAAGAAATGCAGTTTCACTGAATCCTGATATCAACACACAAATATTTTACACACACACACACACACACACACACACACACACACACGTCTCTGAGACCAGGTTGTTCTTTTTATCTTTATCTTCAACATTTCAAGCAACCTTTACATGAGCATAAAATATGATACAAGAGCATAGTACTTGAAGGGTTGTCACACAGAGGAGGGCCAGGATCTCTTCTCGATCCAATAAAACAATGGAACCAACTACCTAGGGAGGTGGTGGGCTCTCTCAATCTGGAGACATTCAAGGTGCAGCTGGACAGCCATCTGTCAGGGATGCTTTGACCTGGATTCTTGCATTGAGCAGGGGGTTGGACTCGATGGCCTGGTAGGCCCCTTCCAACTCTACTTTTCTATGATTCTATGATTCTGTGAGACCACATACAAAAAAAATACAGATTTGCTGTTACAAGAAAACACATTTTAAAGAGCTTTCTAAGAATTGTTTCAGGTACATGCCTTTCTTAAAAAAGAATAAAATGTCTTACCTATAGGATATTTCTGGGCTGTCGCAAAAGGAGTCAAGGAGTCAAGGAACTTTCCTGCATGAGGCACTCATTGTACACTAGTCATTCCCTACTCATGGTTGTTTATGGGATCTGTAGACAATGTTGTGACTCTCCAGTTTCACTTCTGTTTTTAAACAGCACTTTTGGCAAATTTATTTAGGGTTTAAACAAGAGTGCAAAGATTTCTGGGCCAAATATTCATCACATTAAGCAAGGTGTAAAAAAATATACTGTAGAAACACAAGTTATTGTGCCACTGGGAATTCCTAATTTACCAATTTGAGAGTTCCTAACTTTTTTTCTTTTTCTTTTTGAGTTTTTTTTAAAAAATATGCATACATTAATTTGTATATATCCATAGCAACATATACGTATGAAACACATATACTGTGAACCACAAAAGTGAACCAGATATCCAAATAAGTATCCATAATCCATTTGAAGGTGGTGTCTATATGCCACCTGTTCATATATTGAAAGCATTCTAAGGTCCTCAATCCATTTCATTATACAAGGTAAGTGTTTATCCTTCCAGTGTTGAATATCAGTCTTTTAGCTGTCGAAAGGGCACGGAGAATCCATTTATGCTGACCATTTGTTAATTTCCATGAAGCAGGTAAATAATTTTAAAAAGTGTGTACATCAGCAAATATTAAAGACCGTGCCAGTAAAACAAATATTCATATGATAACCTCCTCCCCAAAAGAAGCAACTGCTGGACATTGCCAAAACCTATGTTTAAAAGAAGCATTAGGTGCATTGCACTGCCAGCAATTAGCCCAAGTATACAATCCCTTATTAAACAGACATTGCAGTGTCCAACAATCATGAAGCAAAAGTTTTTTGCTAAATACAATGCAGCCTAAGATCCACGGATGTAATAGTGATAGATTCCAAAGATCCACTGATTAGGCAGAATGGGACAACCAATTATCCAACTCCCTATTCCATTCCTGCTTAAAATCCTGTATACCATATTTCTTCACCAATAACAAGCATTTATAGACATCGATCATTGCTTTGCCTGACCAGCCTCAATAAGTGCTTCCAATAATGATGGAGACTCTGAGACTGTAAAAGGAGCCGGGCCAAACCCAGATACTGACAAATGCTGCAATTGCAGTTATTGCCATTCGGCCATAGTTGGCAAGTCATATTTGGCACTCAAAACGGAAAAGGACAAAAACTCATCATCGGCATCCACCAGTTGATCCAATGGAAAAATCATCTCATCTATCCATGTCTGCCGCAAAAACATTTTCTGACCAATTTTTAGATCTTGAATTCCTAACTTCTCAGGCACCAGCCAGATATACACGGAAGCCATAGCGGGCATATAAATTTCAATGATGTGACATGCTTGAGGGGAATGGCATGTTTATAGTCTCCACTCCCTTGCAGAGTGGAGTAAAAAATAGATGGACACACACACCTGCTCTATTACCTAAAATAGGAATGGGTGAGAATTTTGTTTCATGGTGTTTTTTTTAATGAGAATGTATCAAAATTTGCACATTTCTTCAGATCTGGGATGGAAAGAAGTAGTAGGAAGGGCCGTGGTTCAGAGGCAGGGCACATGCTTTGCATGCAGAAGGTCCCTGGTTCAATCCCCCACATCTCCAGGTAGGGCAGGAAAAACTCCTGCCTGAAACCCAGGAGAGCTGCTACCAGTCAGTGTTGACAGTACTGGGCTCCATGGACCAGTGGTCTGATTCAGTATAAGCTGACTTCCTATGTTCCTAACTTCCTAATTGAGAATAAGCCCCAATGAACATGGTGGGACTTATTCCTGAGTAGATATGAACAGGATTGTGTGTTGCATCTAGGAGCGGATTATGACAAGTGGGTAACTTGGAAACTACAGAACTCCATAGGGTCAAAGAGCTCTATAAAAGGAAAAGGACACAAAGTTGCCAGTAAGGAAGCACCATTATCAGTTAGGTCCTTTGCCCCTGTAGCATACCCTAGGTTCAGAGATTATGTGTTGGTCTTAAACCCCAGTGTCCTGGATTAAAATATTTATTTATTTATTTATTATATTTATACCCCGCCTTTTTTCCTGAAAGGAACCCAAGGCAGCTTACATAATCCTCCTGCTCCTCTCCATGTTATCCTCATAACAACCCTGTGAGGTAGGTAGTGGACTCTATTATCTGTTATATGGGAATAAGATCCCGACTGAAGGGTATGTAGTGAAGATAAACAAGATTGAATAGAAACGAGTATGAAGATCTAATGTGAAGTCTAGGTAAATAGTTCAGGTAGGACTCTACATCTCAACAGGCCTGTGGCTCACGCTGGCTCAGCTTGTCTGAGCGTGGAAAGCTAAGCAGGGTCAGGCCTGGTTATTACTTGGATGGGAGACCCCTCCTCTAGTTTCCTGCATTGAGCAGGGGGTTGGACTCGATAGCCTTGTAGGCTCCTTCCAACTCTATGGTCTATGAGATCTATGAACTAATTCATTCTATTTACTACCATCATAGATGGGGAGCTTCAACAGAAAATACTAGACTGCAAGCCAAAGAGAAGTGCAAAGTGTGGCACCACAGAAGATTTCACCACAGAAGATGTGACAGGAGTGTAGACTGACATACCTCTGCTGTGAAGATCGTAACTTCTACAATGTGATTTTATAGACAGGCCTGAATGTAACTTGAGGAACCTCCACATAGATGTGTACACTTGTCTCCTTTTGGTTGTCTCTTTTATATATCTATATCTATGTCTGCTGTGTTCTACACAGCCACAAGGAAAGAAGCAATTATCTGGTGCCCAATACTGAGAAAGTAAGAGAGCAATCCTATGGGCGTCTAGCCCAAATGGCAGAGGGCAGAGCCTTCCGTCCCTCCAAAGGCCTACTGGGCTCTTGCTGGCAGGGCAGGAGGAGTGATGGAAGCTTTTTTTTTTGCCACTCTGTCCTCCGTATGAGCATTTTGTGTTAGATGGAACTCTGAGCCCATTTAATGCACTTGCTCTGCAAGGGTGGAGCCTGAGGGGCTATTGCATCCAGCAGATCCACACCTTTCCCCCTCACCACCCACTACCCAACCCACTCTGATCTTGGGGGAGGGAGCCACCACCATGGAGTTTTCCATGGCAGCTTGGAGGGGCTGACGGCACGGGTATGTGGGGAGGGAGATTCACAGTTGAATCTTGTCCCCTGAGGCTGGAGCACTATCTCCAGCCTCAGAGGGGGAGATCCACTGTATGCTGTGGCCCCTCAGGCAGTGTTCAGGGGCCAAAGGACTGCACACTAAGTTTCCATTTTTAAAAAAGAAAAAAGAGAAGGAGATGTTCCTAACTAGCCTTCTTATAGAGGAGAAGGCTATCAGTGGCTATAGTCCTGATGGCTATATGCTACCTCCAGCACCAGAGGCAGTATGCCTATGTACACCAGTGGGAGGGTGCTGTTGCACTCATGTCCTCTTTGTGGGCTTCCCGTGGGCAGCTGGTTGACCACTGTGTGAACAGAATGCTGGACTGGATGGACCCTTGGCCTGATCCACCATGGCTCTTCTTATGTTCTTAACCATTCTTGTTGCAGAGGGGGGAAACCTGGGTGCTTAAATTCTGCCAGGAGTTCTAGATGTGTGAAAACTGGGTTCTGTATATTTATTCAAGAATTGGAACTGCACATACGAAGCATTTTTTTTTCTTTTTAAAGAAAGCTGCAAAACTGTTGGTCACTCTGGCTTGCCAAAGAGCTTATTTGTTTAATTTTAGCTTTTCAAAAGGAGCTTCATGCGCACAGCCCTGGCTTCTTCACATTCATTGTGTTGAATCAAAGCTATATAGGCCAGGTTGCCCAACTCAGATGGCCTTGGGTCACTCTTTCTTGGCATCCAGAATAAACACACACACATATGAATGGGAAACAAGAAGTACTAGCAATGTCCCTTCAGTGCCATTGTGTTCTGTTTATACTGAGTGCCAAGGAGGTAAGGTTGGCTCCTTGGTGTCCTGCCTGAATGTGAAGCACCAGTATGTGTATTGTGCCTGATGCTACAGGCACAAGCCACATTTATGTGGACACGTGTGCAAAGATTTTTTAAAGTATTAAAAACAAAAAAACAAAAAAACAAATACACTGCTTAATTATTTCATGCTTTTAAGGAAATGGCAAATGCACAAAATTATGTCATTGATGTTCCAAAATCTGGAACATCCAACTGGAATTAAACTAGGGTAGAACCAACCAGATATCGCCATCCCTGCGCCATTAGCAAACTGAATTGTTCTGCTCTGCTCATCCCTGTAATGTGGAATACCTGTTCCATTAATGAGGGACCAAAAACAGAAACCAGAGGAGAAGAGCATCCAATAGCAACGAAAAAAGGGGAGAGAACTAGGTTCTCAGGATGCAAACTTTATTAAATAAAGAAGCCCGACGCGTTTCGGCCTGTGTTTTTTTCAAGGCCTTCCTCAAGGGGCTGTAAGAGTTCAAAATACATACATTTAGTTAACATGGTGAGGACAACACATAATAAAAATACTTTCTCATTATATAATTAATTTCCTTATATTTTAAATAGAAATCATTTATAAACATTTTCTTAAAAATGAGAAACAAGTATTGCTTTTTAAATAAAAATACACGTATTCTTTATATAAATTATATCTTACTTGTAAAAGAGTCTGCAGATTTCTTAAACAACTGAAGTGTCTTTTACTGTTTTAGTGGCGACTAAAAAAGTAGGTCTTTTCGAACACTTGGAATCTGTGATGCCTGAAATAAGGATTAACTATAGCCCTATTCAGCCATTCACAAACCTGCGAGGAGAGGGAGCTCCACCACTCTCATCACCTTGTATGCATGCACGGTGACTGTCTGAAGAGGAGAGCCTCCTCTATTTGTGGGGGCTCTATTTGACTAACTGGATAATCAGTGTTCTGGATTTCTTGCTTTCATTATTTGCTTCTGTGATTCCTGAAGGGACTAGTTTCTCACCACTGGAAACAGGATGCCAGTGAAACAGGGTTCATCTAGCTGTGTACACAATATGCCAAATATGGGATAAACCACCTAGAATCTGTAAAGCCAATTAAAAAGGCACTCAAGACAGTTCTTAAAATGCTTCTTAAAATAAAATGCCTGGGGAAATGAAAAGCTCTTCACCTGCTGCTGAAAATACCATATCATAGGCAACAGGTGAGCCTTGCTGGGGAGCGTATCCCAGAGACAGGGTGCCTCCAGTGAAAAGGTCACCTGCCTCACCTCATTTGATGGGGGTACCTGAAGGAGGGCCTCAGATGACGAACATAGTGTCCAGGTAGGTAAATATGGGAGGAGACCCTCCTCCAGGTAACCTGGCCCCAAGCAATTTAGGGCTTTAATGGTAAAAACCAGCACCTTGAATTGGAATGGGAACAGAAAAGGGCTAGCAGCCAGTGCACATGACTCAGTACTAACATAATATGGTCACATTGGCTAGTCCCAGTTAGCAGTCTGTTTTGGACTAACTGAAGTTTCTGGACCATTTTCAAAGGCAGCCCCACATACAATGCATTTAATAATCCAAATGGGAGTTTACCAGAGTGTGAATAACTGTCATGATTTAATGTATTTTTACCATGTGCATTTGCTATGGTCCACTTCTTCCCAGAACATATCGAAATTATAGAAGGAAGTGTATATTTATAGCAATGGAGCAGTAGTTAGAACATTGTTATCAATTTTATCCAGGTCACTTGGGAACAGACGGCCTACCCTATATTGCAAAAGTACCTTTTAATTAACTACAGTGTGCATTTGTGTGTTCTGATGTGGACTGAATGTGTTCTTCTTCATACATATACAAGAATTGTGTGATGTTTGTGTATCTGTCTTAATGGTACAATGATCCATTTTATTTAGGAACTCAGTCTCAACAACTTTGAATTCTCAAAAAAAATAAAAATAAAATCTGAACATGTTATTATTTACAGAAATAGATATTCTGGACAATACAATGGTAACAATTCACAGATGTACATGGGAATTCATCTATATCTTTTTTAATTGGAGGGACATGAAAATGTTGAATTTAATAATCCAATATTTTTGGTTTGTCACCTCACAGAAATGGTGCACTCATTTGCTTTCTCATTGGTTTTACTATGAAATTCTGGTTTCCTTCATGAAGCCTACTCTGTACAGTCTTGTAGTGGTGATGGTGGTGGCAGATGGAATGGACTTAGATAAAACTAATGATTGAATAACAAAGCAGCCCATTTCCACTTCCATGTAAGAATGTGTGATAATTTTATTTCAAATTTATGCTGCTACTAACAATTCTAATATGGATTTCAAGGCAACAGACAAGGGTTCAAGTGCAAGAGAAAACAGGGGAGATAGAGGCACCTCCTGTCTGATACTTCTACAAAGCTCTAACCGTGGGGATTGTTGGTTGTCACAATGACTCTAGGTGTAGCATACTGAACACTGATTGCTCTATGGAAGTCTGTCCCAAACCCACATTTCTGTGGAAGTCTAGGTACCACCATTCCATACATTCATAGGCTTTCTTGACCTACACTATCAATGTAAGTTCCATGCAAGCAAGTTACTAATTGATGCCCCTTGCTTGTAGTAAGCTTCTTTGGTGTAAATCAAAGCGTTCAGTGACTTGTTTGTTTCCAGTACATCCAGTTTTTGCCTTGTTTGTGTGAGCTGCTTGAGGTCCCTAATCAAACCAATCTCTTGTTTGTTTTCCTGTCCAAAGCAACTTTTTCAGCCAGCAGACTCACCATAATCATTTATTTTTCCATTGTCCTTGCAGAGGCCATAAAAATAAATGAGCCCCTCACCACAGCCTTGAAAGAAGCCCAAACAGTGAAGCAAGATAAGGTTCATTTCCCCTGAAATAGTGCACAATACTTTAATTAATGTGAGCAGGATCTTTTAAGTGAATACTAATTCAGTTTCCAGGACTGCACAGTAGGTATCCAGTTCTGTTGTCTAATCATTACAGATATCCAAGAGTGAGAGACATAACCAAGTGCTGGATTTTAGAACGTTAAGACACAGATACTAGAATGCAATCAATCATGTGGTAAGTCTTTTTATCATTTGAATAGAATGTATAATCCTAGGTTTTTCCATACAGCCAGGTATGGTTATTCCCTCCAAGTACATACCTGATTCCTCCAGGTATCTGACAGCTTGTGGTATACACCTATTCAGAACTTTACTTTCTGATTCTATAGCATTAGTTGCCTTTCATGTTCCATCTAAATATGTGTCTAATACTGGGTCATAGTCACCTGCTAAGAGGACCTCAACAGATATAAAGCTCTCAGAATTCTTCAGAGAATGGTATTTGTCCTCTGTTAGGACCCTACACTGTGAAAGAGGTGTTAAGCCAAGCACCCTACAGCAAGGGAAACCTGTCATTCTTATTTGGAAATTGTAATGAGCTGCCTCCTACTCTCCTACTCTTAGAGGTCCTCACTGGACCAAAACGTGGGTGGTCCAATAACTTCAGGTTTGTGAATTTCCTGCATGATTCCAGATCTATGTTTGTTCCTTAGATAGTTGTAAAAAACAAAAGTTGAGGTATAAACATAAACACAATTAAAATGGTTTAATATTAAAAAGTGCAAATATTAAAACATTGTATCCAAAACATATGTGTCACAATATACAAAATAAAACCAAAATTGAAAAATCTAAAAACTTAGAAATAGGGTTAGGCATCGAAGTTCAGTCTTGAAAGAATGAGTTTTATACTGATCAAACACATGTACCAAATTGTATTCCAGTATCTCTGTGTTTAAGGGAGAGATTGTATCAGAAACAGACTCAGTAGTGATTATGCCCATGTGTTAAATACATGCTTCTCATGTACAGTACTTGTTTACATTTGTAATGTTGTGATGTGTAGCCCCCTGCAGGATGCCTGGAGCACAGACCTTTCTTTGTCCCTGAATGCTGAGTGATGGGAACTGAAGGGTTCTCTCTGAGGAGACTGGGAGGGTTCTGAGGAGATCCTGAGGGGAGTTGATGGAGGAGATTCAGAAAGGTTGAGTTGAAGATTTGAGGGAGGAAATAGAGATTGAGCAGGCAACACTGATTGTGAATGAAAGAACCATCCAGAAAAGGGGGATAGCCTAGCCACTGTAACCGGTGACCTCACAATTAGAATACTGTAATGTACTCTATGTGGGGCTGTCCTTGTGACTGGTTCAGAAGCTGCAGCTGGTGCAGAATGCAGCACCTAGGATGCTTAGTGGAGCACCTAGATCTACACACATTACCCATGTGTTAAAAGGACTGCACTGGCTGCCTATTAGTCAGTGCTTTTTTTCTGGAGAAAAAGGTACCGGAACTCTTGGATTACATTTCCTCGGGAGTAGATGGCGATTAAATTGTAATGCAATTAACAGAAGAAAAGGTGCTGGAACTCAGTTCCAGTGAGTTCCACCAGAAAAAAAGCCCTGCTATTAGTTACTGAGCCATGTTCAAGGTTTTGTTGTTGACATACAAAACCCTAAACAGTACCTGGTGGGTACTAGCAGGAGGGTGCTACTGCACTCATGTCATACTCACAAATGCCTTCCAGACTTTGCCTCTCTGCCATTTCATTCTCTCGCTGCAATCTTGATTCCTTTCCCCTCCCTCCGGGTAGACAGGATGTGCTCCAAGGTGCACGTCACGGGTACCATTAAGGGGATAAAAGGAATCAGCTTCTCCACCCCTCTCTGTAATCTGGAGGAGATCCATGTAGCTTCCTATGTGGCATAGAGTTCTACTGTGGCACAGAGAATCCTTCTGATCTTCAAGATGCTCCCCATGGGTCAGATCCTGCTCCTTACAATCTGTGCCTTCCTCTGCCTCACATCTGGATGTAAGTTCCATTGACAAGAGCTGGGAGAAGGATTTTCAACCAAGCATAACAAGTTAAATGCAACTCCTTTGAGAGAAGTTTGTCAGGGTTGGAACAGAAAAGCAAGTCAAATGGAGAGAGGGCAGCAGTCATTCCAAGTGATAAAGAGAGCGCCAATTCACCCAGCCATTTTGACATGAAGAAATGCACAGGAGAGCTTAGCCCAGTGGTGGCTGGAGAGATGGTTCACTAGGGGAGAAGGGAATTCCCACCCATGCATTTGATTGCTGGCAGGTGGCACTGGAGGCAACGGATGCCTCATTCAGCCCCATTCTCCTCCATCCTCAGATACACAACGTAGTGGCTGCTAGTGACTTGACCTTGAACACCCAGCTGTAGCACCCTAGTTCCTACAACATGTGCCCACTGAGTTGTGTCCATGCTATGGGAGTGAGTATAAGACAGGATTCAGTTCAGATCCGACTTGGTGCTTCAGAAAGATGGTCAATTCAGCTTGGGCCACTCCAGAAGTAGCCCACTTTGCCTTGGGTCTGAATCAGAGCCTCACTTCAGAAAATCCAAAGCTTTCTGTTTTCCATTGACTATTATGAGGAAAATAAAAATGATCTTATTTTCTTTTTAACATAATTGGATTAAATTTGCAAGGGTTGTAGTGTCCCATTTTGAGGGACTGATGTAGACCATGTTTCATACAGATAGGTGCAGGGTGCTTTGTGCAAGAGGACTTTAAATTTTGAAGTGTTTATCTATGTTTTTGTATAGTTATAAAACCAGCTATAATTGTTTAATAGTTTTAAACTATTCTGTGTTTAAATTCTGTGTGGCAGAATTTGATGACAATTGCAGGCCTAGTATCCCCTTCCAAGGTGATGTTGCTGGCCAGATTTCAGACACATTGGTGCAGGGCTTTTTTGTGCTAAGCACCTTTAAAGTTGATTTGGGGTTGGCTTAAACGGGATTGCCTTCCCTCTTTTGTGAGCAATTTGATGTGTAATTTGTTGTATGTGTTGTTTGTGAATGTGTTACACAGTCTAACGAAGACAAATATCCACTGTACATACTCTAAGTTGTACACAAACAATTTCATAAACACACTAAATTAATTGGAATATATAGGAACAAAAATGGGTATACTCTTTTAGTAGGGTGTGAACAACTTGATCAACTTCTGGTATCACCAAAAGAACAGGAGGATCACAACCTGACAACCTCAATCAGAACAACAATTGGAAAAATTGTATATTGGAAAAAATATATATGTTGTTTTTATGCTGTTTTTGTGGCTATATTCATGCTATTTTTATTTTTTTTTGTGCACTGTGTTTTATGAATTGTTATGAACTACTCATAGAGCTTTGGCTATTGGGCAGTATAGATATGAAATGAAGAAGAAGAAGAAGAAGAAGAAGAAGAAGAAGAAGAAGAAGAAGAAGAAGAAGAAGAAGAAGAAGAAGAAGAAGAGATTTTCTCCTAAGGACATTGAACTTCTGTTCATAGTGATTGGATAAAACTCAACTTAGTCAAAACATAGTTGTGATAGGTGTCTGAAATATACTTCTGTGTTGTGCATCCTCACTTATGTGTTCATGAAATTCTCTCTCTCTCCCCCCCTCTCCCTCTCCCTCTGTATGTGTGAATATAATTTGTGCATTCACTCTTTGATATATGTTGAGTTAAGTAAGTGTATTGTGTATATACAGTGGGTCTTTGTTTTGGTTGGATTGGGTTTGAGAAGGCCAATATTGGACTGTAGAATTAGATCTGTGTTACACACACATACACATAGTGTTAGAGCAGTGCCTCGTGCAACTATAGAAACTCACCTGCTTGTAAATCACGCAGAGTACCAGTATCACTCTCTTCTTTCAGGAAGATAGGGTCTGTGGTTAGGAGAGGAGTCCTTCTTGCTCTTTGTTTCAGAGCTGAGAAGCCCAGAGCTCATAACTGTGATGTTATATTAGGGATAAACAAGAATTTTGTTTCTGTTTGCAAATCATCAGAACTTGCCCCAATTGCAACTCCAAATGCAAACCCAATAATATTTTCCTGAAAAAGATTGCACATTCCCAGGTTTGTGATTGAGTTCAAACATCACTTAAAATGTGCATTTTTAAAAAATACACATTTTAATGCTTTAGTCAATTGGAGAAAAGTGTGCACTTTTGAAAAATGCACACAGATATGTGCACTTTCCCCATTGGAATGAAAAGAAAAACCATTTGCAAAAGAGAATGGGAGCAAGGCAAACCAAGGTTCGAAATGGAGAATCTTGGCAACCTTGAGCATCCCTGATTTCCCAGCCCTAGTTTTCATTAAGATCAAGTGTGCAACTGTGCATCTACGTAAAACCCACCTTGCATGTGAAGGCAAAGCAGGGGTGTGTCTCCATGGCCCTCCTCCAACGCTTTGAATCAGTTCTGTAGTTTTGGTTAGAACACTATTCCATTCAGACCACTCCAGAGGACACCTACTTCACTTTGAACAAGCCCCAAATCTCTCTGAACCAGTCTGCTTTGGTTCAGGATTCATCCAAAATGAATGCACACATCTAGTGCATACACACAACTGGGTGGGGTGGGGGAAGTCAGTTTATGGAATACACACACATTACTAACTTAGCATGTGCATTAGTGCCTGGAGTCCAATATAATGCCTTCTTTTCTACAGCTGCTGTGCATTAAATGAGTCATGTGTGTATCATGGCAGGGAGACATGTCTAACTGGATGGTTCCTCTCCTCTTTGCCATGGTGTTCTTCCACTAGGGATGCTTCAGGCATTTGAATTCACCTAAACAGGATTGAGGTGATGAGTGCCCTGGTTGTCTCGATTCTGAGATTGCCATTGAAATTTAGAGCTGTGCGCAAAGGACCTCTCGAAATTCTCCACACTAGTTGTGGGCAAAGAAATTGTGGGGAATAATTTCACCAGATTTCTCCAGCAGGAAGAGAATATCCAGGGGACGCTGGTGACTCCTGTGTCAGTGGGGCTCCTTATCCATTGCATCTTTTTATTTTGAGCTTTATAGGAGCTATCCATGGTGCTGCACCCCATCCCCAAAATAGGTTCACCACCATGGAGCACCACGGATAGCTCCTATAAAGCTCAAACAAACAGATGCAATGGATAAGGAGCCCCACTGACACAGGAGTCACCAGACTCCACTGAGAATATCTCCAACAGTTTCTCACAGGTAGGACTCACGATTGGTAGGGATCATAGCATAGCATCTGAGAGAACTACTGGATTTGCTGACATGTGAACTGTGCCAAGGTGTCCTGGGGCATCTGAATAATGCTACCTATTGGCCTCAGCTCCTCATCTTTTTAGTCCACTAGAAATGAAGCCTTCTCTTTTATTCTCCCATCAGCTACTTTTCTTTCTTTCTTTTTTTTTTTTTTACAAAACCCTTTTCTTTGTAAAGGGCTTTCTTAAACACACACACACACACACACACAAATCAAGAAACAGATATAATATAGCATAAACATAGATGTTTAGAAACATAAAATGATGACAACCAGTTCTCATCTCCTTCATCTTTTCAGCACTCAATGACTATGCTTGTCCTACAATTCTGTCCCGTTTCCACCAACTGCATATAGACTCTCCTCTCTCTAGGACAGAGGTGGGCAACATAGTGCCCATGGACACCAGTGTGACTCTGAACACCTTTCTTGGTGCCTGTCGAGGAGAACTGTTCTTCCTACTTTTTATATTATGTTTTTTTAAAAGAAAAGAATAACCAATTTTTTTACAGGCAGCTGGGATCACTTCAAAGCAACCAGAGGACTTTTACCTTGTACCCAGTCTTTTGTGACTTGCCACACCTTCCATGGCAGCCATTTTGTGGTGGTGGTGCCAAGGACAGTTTCTCAAATTGTCAAATGTGCCCACAGGCCCAAAAAGGTTCCTGCTTCTGCTCTAGGACTTGTGTGCCCCCTCTTTCTCACACTGGCCATTCCTTTCCTCAGTTCTGAAGCCAAGCAAGATGACTTTACATTTCCCTCACAGAAGCTGTGCTGTTTGTGAACATGCCTGTTGGGCTTGAAAGCATCTTCCTTGGGCCTGAAAGTATCTTCCTTGGACCTGAGAGCATCTTCCTTGAGCCTCAGTGCATCTTCCATTTTCTTTGCATGTTCATCTTTTGGCATAGCTGCACCGTATTCCAGGCATGGGAGAAAGGTCAAAGGAAGGTCAAACTTAATGAATTCTTGGCATGTGGAGCGAGAGGAGCTATCTGCACTTATCAATATTCTTAAGCTTGCTATGATTAGAACCAGTGCCAGGTGCAGGTACCAGGCCCCACCATGGATTCCTCTGCCAATATTACTCATCTTGTTCATTAAGTTAGCAATGATATTTTGCTTAGCTGTCAGCTTCAGGTATAAGCAGTAATGATGTATAACCTAGCTGCTAGTTTTAGGCATAAACAGCAAAAGTGTATTTTAAAAAATTGTGCTATTTGCTTTGTTTGGGGTTTGGACTTCTAGCGGTGCTTGGGAGCCATACCATCATCCGTTCCAGCTTACTTGTACATGCGGATGATGTAAGTTGCTCAATAAACTTTTCTCCTTGTAAGCAAACCTGGAGATGACGTATCGTTTCCTCGGATCGGTCTAAATTCTGTCAGGCCCATGGCTGGGGCTCACAATGCCATATGTTGCCTATCTATCTATCTATCTATCTAGAGAGAGAGAGAGAGAGAGAGAGAGGGATGGTATCCATTAAATCTGTTGTTACTCATCTAAGGGATTTCTTTACTGAGGCTTATATTGCGATCTGCAAACCAAATGGCTGTGTGGCACACATTGTTCCTTTTCATGCGATTTTGGTTTTGTACAATTATAATAATCAAGACTTATCTTTTGGAGCAGATGCAGTCACATGTACCCACTGTAAATCCGTCATACCTGGAGGCCAGTGTAAGCTCAAGACCTGTGAAACCAGCCCTCAAGGGACTTGCACTGCCCTCCTAATCTATAGAGGTAAAAACCGATGCTAAGCTCCTACCTCCTTTCCTTTCCTCATTCCACACGCACATTCCACACCTTCTCCATACGCTGCCTCTTCTTTGGGTTTATTGATACAACGAAGGGAAATCTACTGCAGAAACACCCTTGTCATGTGACTGGATATTTAGGAGCTGTTGCTGACATCAGCAGGATCAACATGTAAGCCACGTTGGAAATATAAAGCTAGGGCGACAGTAAATGGATTTGATTCAAGAACATTTTCTCTAAAGAGAGGAACAAGGCAGGGTTTGTTCTCCTTGCTCTTTGTTCTCCCTTGAGAAACTCTGGCAATAGCTATAAGAAATAATAACAATATTAGGGTGCAATCCTATGCCCGTACGCCCCTGAACTCGGAAGCTTACAGTCATCCTATACAGAGCAGGAAGAGCGGTGGAGGAATTCTAGCTGGAGCATTTCAGGCTGCCAGGGAAGGAGGCTGGAATGGCTTCAGGATAGCTCCTATCCTGGCCTCTCCAGTCTCCTCCCTTCCTTGCCCACCTGAACACCCCTTTTACCCTTCTCTGAGATCGCTTCCTGAACCTTGGAGAGCAGCCAGAACAGTTCTTTCTACATTGGCTGCAAGGGGAAGAGGAAGGAGGCATCAGAGCTCCAATTCCCAGCTCCAAGGACTTGGAGTGCTCTCTCTCCTGCCTCAGATTTGGGAATCTGAACTATCCTATCCTATCCTCAGACACTGTCTAGGGGTCATAGGATTGCTCCCTTACTAGGTTTAGAAATATAGGGCCAAATACATAAGATCAGCGTGTTTGTGGATGACGTCACACAATACTTACCACAAATCCTGATGAAGCCTTGCCAGACTTAATGAGAGAGAGATCAACGAGTATGGAGCAGTGGCAGGATGGTGTAGTAGTTATAAAAGAATCTGGAATATTATAAATAAACATTCAAGCAAAAGTGCAACATGAAATTCAAAGTCATTTGGGCATTCCAACATTTCATAATCATTTACATACCTAGGGGTGATTATTTCAATAAACAAACAAACAAACAAACATCAGCTAAATCTACATGCAGTGATCAGGCAAATTAAAAAAGGATATATAGTTTTAAAAAGAGAGAATGGTATGTTTATATATAACCACCTCTCCTACCCGGAACTTTGTTTCATAGTCCAGTATAGTATCAGGTTCAATGTCAACCCCCTTCCCACAGCAAGATACATCTATCCACGCAAACCCTGGGACAAGGCATCCATTACCTAAAGTGTTGGAACATGGTTCTTCATCCTGCCATCTCCCTGTCCTCATACAGCATCTCACCCAGCAGATGCTTCCTGCCCATTTTCTGCATTGCAACGTGCATCTCTTGACAAAAATCCACAAACATGGCCTTCTCAGTTGTGGCACCCCATCTGTGGAATCAGCTTTCCAAGGAGGTGCGCCTGGCGCCTACCCTCTATTCTTTCAGGCACCAGGTGAAGACCTTTTTATTTGCCCAATTTTTAAATTTATTTTATTTATTATATTTATATCCCACCTTTTTTCCAGCAAGGAACCCAAGGCGGCCCACATAATCCTCCTCCTCCTCTCCATTTTTATCCTCACAACAACCCTGTGAGGTAGGTTAGGCTGAGAGTCAATGACTGGCCCAAAGTCACCCAGTGAGCTTCATGGCCGAGCGGGGACTAGAACCCGGATCTCCCGAGTCCCAGTCAACACTCTCACCACTACGCCACACTGGCTCTCGTTAATGGTTGATTTTATTCCTTTTATTATCGCCATTGTACCTCTGGATTGAATTTATTTTGGCTGCTTGTTTTCATCGTGTTATGTTTTAATATGCTTGTGTTTTTATACTATTTTTGATGATGTTATTTTTGTGTTGCTTTGTTTTGTACGCTGCCCAGGGAGCCTTTTGGCTGATGGGTGGTGAATACATATATTAAATAAATAAACAAACAAACACCAATTTCCCTTTGCTGGAAAAAGCACCCATGTTTGCCAACAGTATTTCTTCTTAGTGAGTATTTGCAGTTTCCCATTCAGATCCAGCCACAACCACAAAAGAGAAATAAATGTATCCCATACTGCTGCTGTAGCACCACTAGCTCTGTTTCACCCACAAGACCAGTAGCAAGCACAACAGGAAACTAGCACTTCCTAAAGCAACCCCGGCGGCAATGAGTGGTAATGCTGGTCCCCAGAATGGGGCAGGTCAGCGGAGCTCCCTTCTGCAGGTTCTGTTGATCTGCCCCATTCGGGAAACGAGTGTTTCCATTCACTTCTGGCTGCTTCAGGGATTGCTAGCTTCCCACTGTGATACCGGCGGTGGGTCCTGCCAGCAGTGGGATGGCATCGGCTACTGCCCTCTTTTTATTCCAAGCGATCATTTGCAGTTCCCCTAGCATGGTACTGAGACACTGAATATGGTTATTGGTGGGATACAATACTCAGGGGTTAGATCGGGGTGGGCAACACACAGCCTGCATACGGCCCCTGCACCACCACCCCCAGCATGGCCCGCCATGCCTATTTTTTCCCCTCACTGGGGAAAAAAAATATATTTTAAAGGTCACCGTTAGCTGCTGAAATTTGGCAGCAAACTGCTATGGAGGCTTGGAACAGACATATTTAGCCTGTGTGGCCTGTGATGGGTCTTGTGGGGGGGGGGAATTGGGCCCTGGTCTGGTCGACACTGCCCACCCCTGGGTCAGGTGACTGATTTCCCTTAGGACCTGAGAGATTCAGATGGGGGGGGGGGGACACTGGTTCTTCCATGAGTTCCACCCAGCAAACAGGCCATAGCAATCTGGATTAAATTTTTTGCTCAGGATTGGACTCTACTTCCCTTACCCTATCTATAAAACTGGAATAAGGATAGCCAACTGCAAGGGTAGATCGCAAATGAATTGAAAAGGATTGAATGGACATTAAATGGGAAATCCAGTTGATTGTTGGGAAAAATACAAATGTCCTCTCATTTGTCTCTTTTCTCCTCTCCGCCTTTTGTTTCAGAAGGGAAGCTCTTTGAGAAAATATTAGGCTGCCAAAGGAAGAAGGATGTGATGTGTGGTCTCAAACATTATGATGCAGAAAGACTCCGCTACTATGAACTCAAGTGCTGCACATATCATGATTTTTGCAATTCAGCCTTTTAAGAGAGGGCTGAGAGCAACTCTAGATCACCCAAAAACAAATCAAAAGGTATGCTGTTCACATTTGATTGTCCCATTTCCTATTTTCTTTCCCCATGTTTATTGGTTAAAATCGTGCTTGTGTGTGCAGTTCCACTGATCTGCAACATAGGAGGCTAGTGCACAATCTTGACATTAAAGGCATGTTTATAGAACGTTGTTTTTTTGTTTAGTTTTTTTTTAAAGGGGGGCGGGTAGAGTTCCAGATGAAAAACCTGGAAAATATAAAAGCAATGTATGATGAGGGGTACAAAACGAGGTTTGAGAAATTTTCTGTGCTCTTTGGTCTGCTTCTAACTGGGACTTTCAAGAAAGCCATGAAAACAGGCAAACATTTCTGCATTCCTGAAGCCTGGGAGAGAGATCCACCAGTCACTGGCCAGTAACAGGCTGATTCCTTTTGAAAACAAGCTGCAATTGAGTGTCAGATCCAAACTTACATAAAAATGACAAACATAAATCTGCATTCCGTTGTGTCACATGCCATTTCTGTATCAAGGAAAACTAATGTTATAGTCTTAGTTATTCTTATTGACTTTGAATACTTACAGCTGCAAATAAAACCAGACTGATTGATATGAATGTAATCAGCCTTAAATGTATTAGTCCTACTCATTGCAATGTTTGTAGATTACTTAAAATCTCTGAAGAGTTGTGTGTGATTGAAATGCTGCTACATTTTTACTAGGATTTGCCACGCAGACTACCTTGTCTTCTTTCCAAGATTGAAGAAGTCTCCCATGACATGTAGAAGGTGGGTCGGGGAGTAAATGAAAGTCAGTGGGAGCGTTTGCATGACACAACAAGCTATCGTTGTAAGTTACCATGATTGGTGGTAACTTACAACGATGGTTCTCAGTCTAGAGTTGGAAGGAAGGCGCCTACAAGGCTATCGAGCCCAACCCCCTGCTCAATGCAGGAAACTAGAGGAGGGGTCTCCCATCCAAGTAATAGCCAGGCCTGACCCTGCTTAGCTTTCCACGCTCAGACAAGCTGAGCCAGCGTAAGCCACAGGCCTATGTATATGACAGAGGATCATTGTTTCTGGTCATTATCCTGGTTTTGTTCCCTCCACTTCCAGGCATGCATCCCAGGGGCCATCGCTCCCTCTCTATGCAGGCCGCCTGTTGGTGACGGGTCCGCTGAGTGCTCCCCTCTCCCTCGTCCTGCAGGAATCTTTAACCCTTTCTCTACCTCCTGTAGCTGATCGATAACCCCTTTTGTTGTCTGTTCCCATTGGGGGTGGGGGGGGAAGAGTCCTGTGTATGTTGCCCTGTGCTTCTCCACCTGTCACTTTTCCTGGTTTTGCCTGGCTGTTTCCATCACTGCAGAGAAGCATTCCCAGCCCACCCACCCCCTGTTCCTGGCAACTCTGGTATGAACTGAGGCTTGACTTTCTCCTAACCCAGCCACCACTCCCAACCTCATTGCTCATCACAAAAACCTTTTACGTTCCCCCTTCTCCTTCCCACCTTTGTTCCCACCTGGTCTACCATACAGGTGATGATTATTAACACGTTATACACCCTCCCCACACTGCCAGGTGACCCTTGTCCAAGCAGTGGATTTTGATCCTTCCCCCTTTCCCTCTCTGTGCTGCCTGACACCAAAGTCGCTCTTGCTCTCCCCTCTCCCTCCCGCATTTATTTATTTATTTTTGTTATATTTATGGATCGCCCATCTGGCCGGTGAACCGGACACTCTGGGTGATGTACAACACAATAAATACAAAATAAAATACATTTAAAACAGTATAAAATTTTAAAATCTTAACCCACCCCATATTCCTTCGAGAGGTAGAGCTGCGTGTCACCTGCATACTGATGACACCGCACCCCAAACCTCCTGATGATAGTTCCCAGCGGCTTCAGGTAGATGTTAAATAACATCGGGGAGAGGATGGAACCCTGCAGCACCCCACAAGTGAGCGGCCAAGGATCCGAAGCCTCCTCCCCGAGAACTACCAGAGAGGAAGGACCGGAACCACTGCAATACAGTGCCTCCTAGGGATGTAGCTGAGCAGCCCGTCGGACAGGAGCAAGGCCCAAACTGGGCCTGCTCGTGTCCGCGCGGGCTCTCAGCCACCTGCGCGGGCTTTACCTGGGCTCTCCACGGAGCGGAGAGCCTTCCTCGGCTGTCCGATGGGTCCCGTCGTGTCACTTCTGGCGTGAGGAAGTGACGCGATGGGACCCTGCTCTGTCGTGCTGGACCCCCGCGCTCTGTTTTTGGCAGGGGTTCCTCCCACCAAAACAGAGCGCGGGCAGGGGTCCAGCGCGACGGAGCAGTGGCTCCGGCAGCAGCGGAGGCAGCGCGCAGGACCAGGGAGGTGGCGGGGTGTGTGTGTCCTGGTGGCAGCGGCGGGAGGCAGGAGGGTCCGGCGGCGGGGCCGTGCACGGCGGGTTTCTCCGGCGGCGGCTCTAGTGACGCGAGCGGCGTGGAGAACGCTCCACGCTGCTCTGAAGAGCGAGATCGGGCCGCCGCTGCTCGAGGAGGGCCGAGCCCGGAGCGAGCCTCCAGCCGACTCAAGGCTCGGCCCCACCACTGCCTCCTATGCCCAACCCCTCCAGGCGGTCCAGGAGGAGACTGTGGTCCACAGTATCAAAAGCCGCTGAGAGATCGAGGAGGACTAGAAAGGAGCATTCACCCCTTTCCAAAGCCCTCCTCATATCATCCACCAAGGCGACCAAGGCCATTTCCATCCCATGTCCAGGCCTGAAGCCCAACTGGCACGGATCTATGTAATGGGCTTCATCCAACTGTGCCTTCAACTGAGCCCCCACCACTTGCTCAATCACCTTGCCCAGAAATGGCAAATTGGAGACTGGGCGGAAGTTGTTCAGATCTTGGGGATCCAAGGAGGGCTTCTTTAGAAGCGGTCTTATTACTGCCTCCTTGAGGGCTGGAGGCATCACTCCCTCCTCGAGGGAGGCATTCACCACCGCCCTGATCCCCTCACCCAGTCTCTCCCTACAGCTCATGATGAGCCAGGACAGGGCAAGGATCAAGCGAGCAGGTGGTCGGCTTCACAGATGAGAGCACCTTGTCCACTTCATCAGAAGGAAGAAGCTGGAACGGATCCCACAAAACCGGTCTGCCATTGGCCTCCTCCCGCTCACTCCCTGTGTCCACAATGCACGAAATCCCACTCCTAATCTGATCAATTTTATCTGCGAAGTGCTTTGCTAAAGCCTCACAGGAGGCTTTAGACTGTTCCATCGGGTCCAGAGCGACTGGACCAACCAGACTCCGGACCACTTGGAACAGCCTCCTGGGGCAGCACCCCGCAGACGCGATGGAGGCAGCATAGAAATTCTTCTTTGCTGCCTTCATCACCACCAGGTAGGCTGAAGATGCAGCTCCCATCTTGGCTAGGAGACAGGTGAAGGTTATTTATATCTTTCCCCCACTCCATGCCAAGCTCTGCTTAGCACTGCACCTCTTTTACTTCTTCCCCCCTTGCATCCACACATGGCAGAGAACCTGCTATCTCTAGCAGTTCTCCCATCTATCCTGCCTCCCACCTGTGCTACAAGTCTGAACTAGATCTTTTCCATGCTAGGCGTGTATATCGTACCTTGGGGGGGGACCTCTCCTCTCCTTGCAGCCCCCCCGATGCCCGGATTCTCCATGACACGATTCTCCGTGCCGCTTGAGCAGCCACACCGGCAGTGCAGGGTCCCGTTGTGTCATTTCCGGCTGGCCGGAAGTGACGTGACAGGACCCTGCGCCGACATGATGGAACCCCGTGCCATGTCTTTTGCATAGAAACCAGGGCAACAGGGCTTAAAATTGCCAGGGTCAGGATACTCCATTCCATCTGCCCTCTTGCCCCCTGGCTCTCCATCTTTCTTCCCATTAGTTGGTCAGCATTTTGTGTCCACTGAGCATACTCAGTCCTCATTAAGATGTTTTTGGGGTCCCTCCTTTTTTGTGTACTTTTGCGAACCTGGTGGCTATTTTACAATTTAGTTATTATATTTTTAACCCACCCAATAACAGTGTTCTCTGGGCAGGTTACAAACAGCTAAATGAATAAAATGCAATGCAAATTACAAACAGGACAGGAATAGAATCATAGAAAAGTAGAGCTGGAAGGGGCCTACAAGGCCATCGAGTCCAACCCCCTGCTCAATGCAGGAATCCAGGTCAAAGAGGGCTGTCCAGCTGCACCTTGAATGCCTCCAGAGTGGGAGAGCCCACCACCTCCCTAGGTAGTTGGTTCCATTGTCTTATTTTTTCCTGATGTCCAGGTGGAATCTGGCTTCCTGTAACTTGAGCCCGTTATTCCAAGTCCTTCAATCTGGGATGATTGCGAATAGATCCTGGCCCTCCTCTGTGTGACAACCTTTCAAGTACTTGAAGAGTGCTATCATATCTCCCCTCAGTCTTCTCTTCTGAAGGCTAAACATGCCCAGTTCTTTCAGTCTCTCCCCATAGGACTTTGTTTCCAGTCTCCTAATCATCTTTGTTGCCCTCCTCTGAACCCTTTCCAGTTTGTCTACATTCTTCTTAAAGTGTGGTGTCCAGAACTGATTGCAATACTCAAGATGAGGCCTAACCAATGCTGAGTAGAAGGGAACTAGTACCTCCTGTGATTTGGAAGCTATACTTCTATTAATGCAGCCCAAAATAGCATTTGCCTTTTTTTGCAACCACATCACATTGCTGGCTCATATTCAGCTTGTGATCTACAACAATTCCAGGATCCTTCTCACTTGTAGTATACGAAAAACTTGGTCTCTCACTTAACATCAAAAAAACCAAAGTGCTTCATCAGCAAGTGCAAGCCAATCCTTTGGTGATGCCATCTATCCAGCTTGGCGGGACAATACTGGAAAATGTCGATCATTTTCTCTATCTTGGCAGCTATCTTTCTGTTACAGCTAACATCGACAGTGAAATCCAGCATCGTCTGAGCTCCGCAAGTGCCGCATTTTCTCGAATGAAACATAGAGTGTTCGAGGATCGGGATATTTGTAAGAAGACCAAAACACTGGTTTATGAAGCCATTGTATTACCAACTTTATTGTATGCCTGCGAAACATGGACTATCTATAAACGTCACTTCCACCTCCGTGAAAGGTTTCATCAACGTTGCCTCCGGAAAATCCTGCAAATTACTTGGGAAGATAGGCGAACAAATGTCAGTGTACTGGAAGAAGCAAAGACTACTAGCATTGAAAAAATGATCCTTCAACGCCAACTTCAGTGGACCGGTCATGTTGTTCGAATGCCTGACTGCCGTCTCCCAAAGCAGTTACTTTACTCCCAACTCAAGGATGGAAAGCGGAATATCGGTGGTCAATATAAGAGGTTTAAAGATGTTCATAAGGCTAATCTAAAAAAATGCAATATAAACATCGAAAACTGGGAAGCTCTGGCCCATGAACGATCTAAATGGAGGTTGGCCTTTCACAAAGGTTCCATGGACTTTGAAGAAGCCCGAGTGCAAGGTGAAAGGGAGAAACGTGCTAAGCGAAAAGCACGTCAAATGAATCCTTTACAGGACCATCTTCTATCTGGTAACCTGTGTCCTCACTGTGGGAAGCTGTGTGGATCTAGAATTGGCCTCCACAGTCACTTACGGACCCATCGCTAGAGTCTACACAATCTTCTTTAGAATTTCCTCCTTTTATCCCGGAAGACAATCTTACTCGGTCACGAGTGATCGCCTGATGATGAGTATTGTTGAGCCAAGTATCCCCCATCCTGTAACTGTGCATTTGGTTTCTTTTTTCTAGGTGCAGCACTTTGCATTTATTTATTTATATATTTATTTATTCATTCATTTTCTATACCGCCTAATATCAATCAATTCAATTTATTACGGTCATAAGGCCAGCAAATAAAATAAAACAATAGAAGACCAACAAGGCATACACAGTGAGTACAATAATATATATTTTAAAAGATAATAATTAGTTAAAATAATTGATTAAAACTGGCATGTGTCTCACTCATAAAATCAAGATTTTAACAAGTTAGAATATTTTCAAACAGTCAACATCATCCCTCGTTGACAAGCGATTGCAGCTGTGCAAAATCTAGCCACCTTGGAAGTTACCTGAAGATTCTGACCCGCCAATAGATAATCTATATAAAACTGGTCAGATCTCCCAGGTAATCTTTGCAAAATAGGGGTAATGAAAATGTGCCGAAATTCACGATAAAAAGAGCAGTACAGCAATACATGACCCACAGTCTCTACCATGCGAGCTTCACAGAGGCATAAACGCTCAGTGTATGGGGTGCTGTTATATCTACCCTCCAAAAGTGCAGAGGGTAACACATTAAACTTAGCCAATGTGAATGCTTTTCTGTATTTTGGAATGGTTAGAAAGGATAAATAAGATGCGGGTAAAAATATATATTTATTTAATACATTTTTATACCGTCCAATAGCCGAAGCTCTCTGGGCGGTTTTCAACAGTAATAATAATAGCTGGAGCATTTATCCCTATTAAATATCATTCTGTTGTTTTCAGCCCAGCACTCCAGCCTATTGAGATCACTTTGAATTTAAATATAGAATCCATGAAAACAGCCATATAATCTAAACTCTAAAATGCTAGGGAGAAAAGAAAGGTCCCTGGGGCTGAAAAATGCATGGATGTGAATGGGGCCATTTGGCTACCTCAGGATTTACCTTGTTTACTGTAAGTGTATAGCAGCCTTCCCCAACTGGATGCCTGCAGATGTTTTGGACCAGAAGTCCCAGAATTCCTGACCACTGGCCATGCTGGCTGAGGCTGATGGGAGTTGAAGTCCAAAACATCTGGAGGGCACCAGGTTGGGGAAGGCTGGTGTATAGGTTCCGGTGCTTTCATGAAGATGTAAATGGAGGCTATGGGGAAGGTAATAAATTCCACTGGGGAACCTGCACCTTTTCACTGTGGAGATAGATGCAGAAAGTCCTCTTTGCCTTAAGAACTGCCAACTTGTATATGTGGAAACTGAATTGATAGCTGGGAAAGGAAGTTTATGGTGTTGCTGAGAAATATGGAGTTCAAGAAATATGGAGTTGGTGCAGCTTCTGAAAGCTGGGGGAATGAGGGGAGTTGAAATATGTACTCACCGAGTTACAGACACTTGATGAATTACTTTGTGCTCTCAATATCTCTCTGTTTTTGATAGACACCTTAACTGAGTCAGGAGGGTATATAGAACATTGAACTGTCTGCTCTTTAGTCTGGCCATAAATTTGCCATGTTGTTAACCATTTCTCTTTACTCTGCATATATTTCTATATTATTAACTGTAATGCGGGGCTACTGAAGTCAGTGAAGCAAATCCAGAGAAAGTGGCTTAGAACATATCATCCATGCTCAGTTCATTACTACTGGATATAATTGCTACATTATTTTACACTGGAGGTAACGAAGGGCCCAACAGTGCGTTGTGTCTATCATGCCGTTTGGCTTTGCGCATCTCATTTTTCTTTCACAAATTGCCAATTTGGGGGTGGGGTGGGAGAGCTCTATTCAGGCCACGGTATGCAGGGAGGACGACTTTATAACATTTATCCCCTATGTCAGTGTTCTCCAACCTTGGGTCCCCCGATGTTTTTGGCCTACATTTTGGCTGGGGCATGCTGGGAGTTGTAGGCCAAAAACATCTGGGGACCCAAGGTTGGAGAACACTGCCCTATGGCAATCCCAATCAGAAAAAGGATTCCCATCCATGCCTGCTATTTCCAATGGGAGGAAAACTTGCCCTGACACCAATGGGAGGTTTCCTCCCACTGGGAATAGAAGGCTCAGCGTTCCCTAATTTTTCTTGCCATGAGAGCAAAGAGTTGAAGCCTCCTTCCCCATGGTCTTGATCTGGCTCAGCCTGCTGCACCCCTCAAAAGCTGTTTGTGAAAGAAAAACGAGTATGCAATGCCAAACTATGTTTAGTGGGGGGCGGGGTAGAGGAGTAACTCTCTATTTTTCCAGCGTTACAATCATTCTTGTTGCTGTCCTGGAAAATGTGTTCTTCAAATAATTCAGATTAGAGATGGGTTGCTTCGTTAATAATTTAATTATTTAACTACTAATTACCTAAAAGGTGAGATATCTTATCTGTACCCAGCTAAGGCATGATTGAAAAGAAATTTGAATCTGTAAGGCCACTTTACAAACTGCCAAGGCTGCCATCCTACACACGTCTACTCAGAAGTAAGCTCCAATTAGTTCAATGGGACTTAGTCCTAGGTAAGTTATTTTCTAGAGAACTCGCGCTGCCTAGAGAACTCATGCTATCAGCCGACTGATGAATATAAATAAATAAACCAGTTCTAGCAGTTTTCATCTTCAAAGAAGCAGCTAATAATGGGACTTAAGTGCCTAGTCAAGACCAAGCCACCCCCAAACACTATGCATTGCAAAAGGGAGCAATATATTGTTGCTGGGAAAATTCATTGCAGCTACGGTCAGAGGGAACAGGGGGTGGCAGATGACATCAGCGTCCCTGATCATCAAAAAGTGCCGGTGCTGTGTCCTTGCAAGCCCTGGTCCCACTACACCCCCGTACATAGACCACAGGTGGGAAACCCGTAAACCTCCAGAAACTGTTGGACTAAAACGCCTATCATCCCTGAGCATTGATCATCCTGGCTGTGGCTGATGCAAGTTTGAGTCTGACAATATCTAGGGGGCCACTACACCTTCACAGTCCCCCTAACAGTTCCTTATTTTTATTGGGTTGGATCCAGGACCTGCCGTCTCTGTAGATGGAAGGGTTCCACTCACAGAAAGTGCCTCTGCTCAATTTTCAGGGGGCCCTGCCCTATACAGCAGGGTCTCCCAACCTGAGGGGTTGGAGGGGCTGCCATGGGGAGGAGAGGAGGAAATCTGCTTTGTTTGGCTAGCCCAGTTGCATCTGGATCCGGCCCCTTCTTAAACGTTGATTGGGCAACTCCCATCTTGCATTCTCAGAAATGGAAACAAACAAATAATCTCTCCATGGACCTGATGTGAGTACTCCATTTATTTGTTTGCCATTTAATGTGCTGCCAGATGCATTAGATATGGTACATGTCTCAAAATGTACTGCAATTATATAGGGACCAGAGGAGGATTTGAGATGTTATCAATGGCCATTTAGGTCACTCAAGCCAGGCTGGACTATGCTGTGCTACAATTGAACCTTTAAAGTCAGTACAATGTGCATTTGTATAGTCTGTTTATTGGTTTCTGGTGTTTATTGGTTTATTGTGTTTATGGCTATGCTTTTTTGTAGTCAGTGCCATCTCTAGCAAATATATTACATCTCCCATTGCATATTTTGTGCCAGGACTGAGAAATATTGATAGCACAATCTTCTCCCACTGATCAACTGCATACAGTCTACCCAGTATATTCATCAACTGTTCTCTGCTTTCAAAACATTCACCAACTCCATATTTCTTGATTGGAACTTATTTTTCCCAGCCATCAGTTCAGTTCCTTAATACACAACACCCTTTGGCTTTTGCTTGCAGGAATCATACAGGATCTATGAGCTTCTGTCTCAGACTGTTACATTTGTTCCCCTTTTCCTTTTGAGTGCTGTGAACTCCTAAATTGAAGCTTTCAAACTATACTGAAATCTGCCAACTTTTAAAATTAAATATCTGGTATTTCTGGTGATGCCAAGTCTGTTCCAAAGGTTCTGATACTCTGTGTGTGTGTGTGTGTGTGTGTGTGAGTGTATACTGGACATTCATGTTACAAGAGCTCACTCCTAGTGGAACGCTGCAATACATGATCTTCTGACTTTAACTTGTGACGGATTCTTTCATATAAATGGATTTGTACAGTTTTAGACACACACAGTTTTTCAAAGAATGGATGGAATTCATGTCATTATTATTATTTATATAGAGCACCGTCAGTGTACATGTCACTATACAGAGCAGAAACTGTTCTCTGCTTCTCCATATGCTTCCGTGACAGAAAAACAAACTTTCCATGACAAATTTTCCTCTTTTTACTAAACATACAATGATCACTAGGATGACTATTTTATATGCGTTTCTTCCATAAAATCTGTGTGAGTGCATAGCCTTTTTTAAATTACAGAGTAGAAAGAGTGCATTCTTACAATTGTGTAGGACTAGAAAAGTAAGTACCTGGCTACAAGTTACGCTCACCGTATGAAAAGCAGGCAGACTCTGCCTGCTGGGAATGGTTACGCTCCTTCCCTACAGTCAACAGTAGAGGAGCTCCTCTGGAAGTCATTCTGAGAGAAGGTCATTTCGAGGGTGTGAGGAAGCTTGGAAAGATGACCTGAGGGGGCCCACCGCCATCTCACTTCCTGTCCCTGCTCCCCATTCACTTGCCCTCTGCCTCTGGACACAATCTGAACAACCATCCAGAGAGAGAGGGAGAGCACAAGGCAAGTGAAGGACATTGCTCTATTTCTGCACTCTTGTCACTGCTTACAGCAGTAATAGTGAGGAGGAGGAGGAGGAGGAGGAGCAGGAGGAGCAGGAAGTTCTGGGGACTGACAGTGAGCTCCCTGTGAGAGTCTCCGCAGGTGCCAAATGATGCTTCCTCCTGACTCTGGCTCTTGGAAGAAGATGCTGCTGGCCAGAAGGCATTTCTATCTTGGTCAGGAGATTCATTAGGGCAGTCATTACCGTGCTTGTTCATTGTGGATACATACTGTACCTGGCCATTTCAAGTTTAGTTGACTTTATGTTGTGAAATTACAATACGAATTTAACCCATTTACTGGAATTTTATTAATCAGTCTTGTCGGTACGGTTTGGGCGCAGAGCTCAGGCATAGGGTCTTTTCCGCATTGGATCCTGAACAATGTAAAGAGCAATGGATCCTTTGGCTCTTGTCCACTGAAACCTTAAAACAAAAGCAAAAATAGAGAATGGTACTGCCATTAGAATAACCTTAATTGAAGCACAAGCTGTAGCATAATGTAACTAATGTAAAATGTGAATTGTAAACATGATACGACTGATGTATCTTTCCTGTTACAACTACCTCTGTTAATCTTTTCACTTTGACTCTAAGCATTCCTTGTCAGCTAATAATAAACTCTCCCTTTAGGATATCCATTGCTTGTTAGCACTGCTACAAGAGCTTTTGAGGATGTTAATTGCTTTTACAGCGTAAACAAATACCCCATACACCCTCATCTTCCTCCTGCTCAGACTGTAATTACTAGTATCCACTACAATGAAAATAAATAATATGGGTCTTTAGGGGAAATGTTGCTTAATTAAGCAGTGAACTATACAAAAAGATGCCAAAATACATGGAAACATTAGATGGTCATACTTAGATAAGATTACCATGATGGAGGATGAACGTCTTGTCAGGGGGTTGGATGGATTAAAGATATCGTTTGATTCAATGCAGTTAATATAAGTGAGACCTCAGGAGTCAATTTCCCATCACAGAGCTAGGCTCTACCAACCTCAAGACATACTTCACAGATAACCTCTAAATGGGCAAGCAATTTGTAGTATGGGTGTCATAAATGGCACAGGCATGGGACAGGAGCTGGTGGTCCTGGATACAGCATAGAGTTATTTATTTATTTACAGTATTTCTTTCTTTTTTTTAAATTTTTATTTATATTTTTTTAAAGAACACACATACCAAAAAAACCCCCATAAACATAAAAAACATAAAAAACATATTTACAGTATTTCTATACCGCTCCGTATCTAAGCAGATTCTGGAGCGGTGAACAATAAAAGATAAAAACAGATAAAGAAACAAAAACAATACGTTGAAAACAAGGTAACATTAAAATGGTGGTTGGACAGCAGAGAAGGCTGCTCTTCAGCAGGCACCAAAAGCAACACAATGTCAGAGCCTGCCTGACCTCCAGAGGGAGGGAGTTCCACAGAAATGGAGCCACCACACTGAAGGCTCTTCTCCTGGTGGACTCCAATTGGGCTATAGGCCCATGAGGAACCACCAGAAGAAAGCCCTCCAATGACCTCAGTGACTGGACAGGTTGGTAAGGGAGAAGGCGGTCTCAGTTATCCTGATCCCAAGGTGTTTAGGGCTTTATGCACGAGTACCAAAACCTTAAACCCAGCCCGGTAGCAAATAGGCAGCCAGTGCAATTCCATCAGCAAAGGAGTTGCATGCTGAAAAGGGGCAGCTCCCGACAATAGCCAAGCTGCTGCATTCTGCACTAGCTCCAGCTTCCAGACCAGCTTTAAGGGCAGCCCCAGCGCCACATAGAGCGCATTGCAGTAATCCAGTCTTGAGGTTATTGAGCCTGTATCACTGTGGCCAAGCTATCCCTGTCCAGGAGAGGCCATAGGTGGTGAACCAATCGAAAATGGTAAAAGGCACTCTGACCCACCGCAGTCACTTGGGACTCCAGCGTCAATTATGGATCAAGGAGTACCCCCAGACTATGAACCTGATCTAGAGTTAGGCCTGCTTACCTTCACAGTGCTATATCACTGCCCATTTCCTGACTCAGAAGATTAGAGGTAAGACCATCCTGAGGAACCAAGGCTGGGGTGGTGGTGCTGAATAGCCCATTACAGAGTGCATTAGGAGACTGGAATATATGGTGTGTGATAGGCAAAGTTCAGGTTGCATGTTGTTAGTAGAAAGCAATATTTGGAGTTTATGTAAGTGAATGACCTTAACTTTGCTGACTACTAACTGCAGACCTGGTTTAAGCCAGTACAAGTTGAGTGAAGATGTAACTTTCTTGTTGGGAGCCGTAAGGAAACAAGATAAGAATGAGACCACATTCTTCCCATGCTAATAACCGATCACAATATTGATTCTTGCTAACATCATCCTTTTCTGCTTGCCTACCAGAAAATATAAAAATTCCTTCCTGGATTTGTTCAGGGGGAACTGGATGTGTCCAGCTTCCACACAACTGTGTTAATTAATAAAGTTTTCTCTCTTTTTGCATCCAAGGATTACAAATGGAGTTTTTCCTTAACAATGGGCAGTAGCCAACTATGTCATTCCACTAGTGCAAATGACACTGCCCTAGCGGAAACTGATGGCTGAGCACAACAGCAGCAGCAAACTTCTCTCAACATACACACACACACACACACACACAGGACCTGTTTCAAAGGTAGTTGCTTTTAAAGTAAATAACAGGAACATAAGATTACTCAGGTACTTTAAGCTTGATGGTTTCAGACTTTGTAAGTGCAGTTTCTTAAATGTTACTTATTCTGTGAAGAAAGGAAATCACAGATTAAAACCAAGCAAGCATCAGTTAAGTCAGTTAACTGTAGAATTATTTATTTATTTATTTATTATATTTATACCCTGCCTTTTTTCCTGCAAGGAACCCAAGGTGGCTTACATAATCCTGTCAGAGAAATTATAGACAGGAGTTTCATGGATTTCATGGATCATAGAGTTGGAAGGAGCCTACAAGGCTATCGAGTCCAACCCCCTGCTCAATGCAGGAAACTAGAGGAGGGGTCTCCCATCCAAGTAATAACCAGGCTTGACCCTGCATAGCTTTCCACGCTCAGACAAGCTGAGCCAGCATGAGCCACAGTTCTAACTGGTTGCTAAGTAACATTCAGAATCAAGTGGTCCAGTCCACTGAATCCTGCCCCCTGACTTCAGAGAGAAGCTTGGTTTCTCCCTTTGCCCTTCAACCAGACTATACCAGTCTATCTTAACCCTTTAATGGGCAGCCAACTTAAAAACCCTCCCTGCAGAGTTGACATGTCCTCGTCACATACTCCAACAGAAACTAGGTTCCAAATGATATGCAAGATGAGAATCCAGATGAAGTTATGCAATGCGCAAGTGCTTGCACAATGGAAAGTCTCAGCAGAGCTCTACTAGTGCTATTTGAGTTTGTGGAATGACACCATTGGACACTGCCCCTTATGTCTACTCAGAAGTAGACCACATTGACTTCAATAGAACTTACTCCCAGGTAAATGTGTCTAGAATCGCAGCCAGAATATCATACTTTGGACTTGACTTGTGGCGTACTTGCCAAAAGCGTTTGGCTACCACGGCTCTGAAGAAAGCCCCATTTAACAATCATTTTTAATAGTATAACAGTTTCTAGAGGGGAAGCTAGGTTAGACTGTTGCAGCAAAAAACAACGAAGAATCTTCTGGCATCTTAAAGGCTTAACACATTAATGATGGTGTAATCTTTCTTGGACTAGACTCAAGTCCATGAAAGTTTATGCCATCATAAATGTGTTAGTCTGTGCCACAAGACTCTTAGTTGTTTTTAATATTATATGAACAGAAATCAGAATGGACAATGATGCACCAATAGCTGTGAGAGAACAGAAGGTCATTAGCAAAATGTGGCCAACCAGGGGCGGTGCTAGGTACCGAAAAGATTTGAGGCACAGGCCCACAGAACAAAAAAAGAATGCACAAATTTGCATATGCTAATTTACATATGTTCTGAAGTGCGTGTGTGTGTGTGTGTGTGTGTCTTTAAAGGACCCTGTCTCCTAAGGACACCCCTATTTGTAAAAAAGATATGTATGGACAGGGGAGAGGAGGGCATTTGATTTCAGAAAAAAAAAACCTCAGGCAGAAAGATTCAAGGAAGGCAGCAGGAGGAGAAGCACATGTGGGCAAGAAAGCCAGCTAATCCAGGGGGATCAGATGCAACAGAGATCATCGGGGGCCCTGTACCTTTATTGCAGCAAGTGCCCATGGACAGCAGGGTGGTTAGGCAGATGGTCTCCCAGAGATTCAAGGCTCCAAATGAAAGATTCAGGACTTCAGTCATAGTGGGCTGCCCCCTAACAACACCACCTCTGCTCCAAATGAAAGATTCAGGACTCCAGCCCCAGTGGGCCACCTCCTAACACTGTCTCTGTGGTCAACTCTGGACAGAAGATAATATTCTATACTTACTTAGCCTGTACAGGGATGAGAAGGCTGTCTCCAGTCGCTAGACTCAGGGTTTTGCTGTCAATAGTAACAACAGATGTGCCTTCCTGAAATGGCAGAGGAAAAATGACAGTTTTGATTTTTCCTGGATGGTCATTAGCCAGGGGTGCTGTGGGGGGGGGGGGGGAGAATAGCCCACAGAGTGGGAACTAAAGCTTAATGAACCAATCTGCAAATCTAATCCATCACAAGTCTAATAAGTTTACAAATACATATCTGAAAAAAATATGATATGGGATACTGTATATAGCAGCCTTGTTACCCACGGAGCCAAATACATTCTTCCAGTAATTTACAACTATCCATCAGAGGCTTGACAAACATCCTGGTCTCTCTGCCTTCTGGGGATTGCAAAAACAGGACAGGTTGTCAAGAACCTGGATAGGGCTGGTGGGCTGTGTTTGGCTTAGGGCAGTGTTCTCCAAGACGCCAACCTTGGGTCCCCAAATGTTTTTGGCCTACAACTCCCAGCATGCCCCAGCCAGCGTAGCTGGCTGGGGCATGCTGGGAGTTGTAGGCCAAAAACATCTGGGGACCCAAGGTTGGAGAACACTGGTTTAGCGGGTCATTGTGCAGGCCACGTTCTACAGTCCACAGCTCCATAGAATGAAGTTGCCCTGAAGTGACTCACTCCTGCTGCAGCATCGTTAATCAACTAAGTGAGCAGTTTACTGATTGAAATGTCAGCTTGAAAAGTATAGGACTCAGTGGTTGGAAGTCTTTTTCAGTCTTTTCTGTTTCTCATCAGATTCCTGAAATACTTCCCAGGCCGGGAAAAGTGGTTCACCAAGTCAACAGGGAGCAGACAGGCATTACGAAGAGGGAGCCATTAATACTGAAAGGGGCTCATCTTTATCTTGACAGGTGTACTATCAGCCACTTCACTCCTGCAAGGACTAATAGAGGTCTAGCCTGAACAGAGTTATACCAAACTGAAGCAGGGTCAGCATGAGCAGTAGGTGCTTTCACTGTAATACATTTAGATGCTAGGTTAAGACCTTCTTCTTTAAGCAGGCATTTAATCTGTTGCTTTATTAATTTTACTGTGACTCCTCAAAATACTGTGACTGTATTCAAAATATTTTGAATACTTTTTTTTAAAACTATGTTTCATATTATATTATTTTGATACTTGTATTATTGTGATACTTTTGATACCATTGACCACGGTATCCTCCTGGACCGCCTGGAGGGGTTGGGCATAGGAGGCACTGTATTGCAGTGGTTCCGGTCCTTCCTCTCTGGAAGGTACCAGAGGGCAGTTCTCGGGGAGGAGGCTTCAGACCCTCGGCTGCTCACTTGTGGGGTGCCGCAGGGTTCCATCCCCTCCCTGATGTTATTCAATATCTACCTCAAGCCGCTGGGAGCTATCATCAGGAGGTTTGGGGTGCGGTGTCATCAGTATGCGGATGACACGCAGCTCTACCTCTGTTTCAAGTCCTCACCGAGGTTGGCCATTGAGACCTTGTCCAAGTGCCTGGAGGCAGTGGCTGGCTGGATGGGAAGGAACATGCTGAAGCTGAACCCCGACAAGACCGAGGTACTTCTGGTGGGGGACAAGGGGAGGTTAGGGGATGTTGACTTGGTGCTGAATGGGGTACATCTGCCCCTGAAGGACCAGGTCCGCAGCTTGGGGGTCATCCTTGTCCATGGAGGCTCAAGTGTCCGCTGTGAGCCAGGCGGCACTGTATCAATTCCATCTGATATGGCAGCTGCGCCCCTACCTTCCTAATCATCTGCTCCCATCAGTGGTTCATGCCTTGGTCTCCTCTCACCTAGACTACTGTAATGCGCTTTACGTGGGGTTACCCTTGAAGATGGTTCGGAAGCTACAGCTGGTACAGAACGCGGCGGCTCGCCTGATTAAAGGCAGCCGCTGGCGGGACCACATCACGCCAGTGCTGAAGGAGTTGCACTGGCTACCAGTTGCTTGCCGAGCCGAATTCAAGGTGTTGGTTTTGACCTTTAAAACCCTATACGGCTCCGGTCCAGTCTATCTCAAGGAGTGTCTCCAGCAACACCAAGTGGGCCGCTCAACAAGATCTGCCACAGACGGCCTTCTCCTTGTCCCTTCAGCCAGAGCAGCTAGAACGGTGGGGACAAGGAAGAGGGCCTTTTCTGTGGCGGCCCCCGTACTGTGGAACTCTCTCCCGAGTGACCTCCGCCATGCCCCCTCTCTGCTGAGCTTCCACCGCTCATTAAAAACCTGGCTGTTCAGGCGGGAATATGGGGTGGGTTAAGATTTTAATATTTTTATACTGTTTTAAATGTATTTTATTGTTTTTATTCTATGTACATTGCCCAGGGTGGCCGGTTGCTGGCCAGATGGGCGATTAATAAATGTAAATAATAATATTATTATTGTTATTTATTTGGGTTTTTTGGTTATTTTGTTGTTGTTGTTGTTTGATTCTATGATTGTAAACTGCCCCGCTGACATTTGCTGCATTATACAAATCTAATAAATTAATGAATATATACGTGGGGTTGGGCATTTGCAGGTGTTCAGAGTCCATGGAAGGGATTTAAAACAGGGGAAAATAAACTTGCAACATCAAATCAGTTTAAAACTGAGGGCAAAGGAATGAAATCCACAGTGCTAAAACAGTAGAAAAACAAACACCTTACATTATTTAGAAGAAAATAAAACAGGCCTTTGCCTGGCACCAGAAAGATATTGGGCTTGGGCCAGTTTGTATGATTTTATGTGCATGTAGGTCATGTGCTGGATAGATTTGCATAATTACCCTCACCAGCGTGGCTTCTAGTCTCGTGCAAACGTGGTGAGGACGGCTTGTTGGGGTGGATAACAAGCCACCCAGAACCCATGGGCTGTTGTAGGCTTATTTCCCCCACCATGATTGTGTGAACAGGCCCATTAAAGTAGATGTGAGGTGGGCCTCTCTGGCATCACAGTCGAGGGGGCCACTACTGAAAAGGCTCTAAATGAATGGATTTTCTTTGCTTGTGTCTGTGGCCAGGAGAATTTCTTTTATACTTGATCTAAATAAATACAGTACTGTGCATAGTTTGTGAGAAATAGGGAAAAAAATGATGTACCATCTGCCATATCCATATATCTGCATTCTTTCCTCCCTCTTCGGTTATTCCTGGTCCAAAAATTATAACCTGGGAAACAATCCAAGAAAATGTGATGCATTTTTTAATCCCATGGCTTTTAGTATATATTACTATGAGAAACACTTTGCTTTAATGTAAAATTATTTTACATAATTTGTGAGGAGATGCATTACCCTTGCTAATGGCTTCCTATAACAGAATGCAAGAAAATAATAGATCACACCTACACAGCTCTTTCTGCACTGCCACAGGCTTTCTTCCCGTACTCTTCTGATCTTCTCACTCTCAGCTTTGTACCTTTATCCATGTTGCACACCACTCTTGGGACAGGCAAGGCACTTCTCTCTTTAGCCAGAGGCCTGCTCTTTGTATTCTTGAACTTAATGGGGATATTTTTTTTCTGGATTAGGAAATTCACTCATTTCTTTCCCCCACTCCCCTTCTAATCTCTCTTCAGAATATATTGCTTTCTGGAGATCAATGGATTTCTGGATTACAATGTTTTCTGGATTACAATGATTAACCTGCCCAGCACTGGGTTTAGCAATAATGCTCTGCACATTTTCCCCAGCTCTTGGGGGCCATGTGTACAGGCCCACATATTACAACTCCCACATGTGTGTGGAGGATAGGGTGAGCCTGCAGCTCAGAGAGCACATGCATTCATACAGTAAGGCTCACTTCGACTCCCTTGGCATCTCCAGAGAAGAAGATTGCAGGTAGCAGCACAGAGAGAGGGGGAAAAAACATTGCCTGATGCTCTGGTGGGCAGCTGCCAGTCAGACAGCACTGAGCTAGGTGGATCAACTTTTTGACTTGGTATAAGCGGAGGAAAGAAGAGAAGAGCAAAAGGAGAGTCGATCTAAGAGGTGCAGCAGTTAATTTATTGCCAAGTGCATTTCAAACATGACATCTCTTCCTCAGAAGAACTATGATTCATTTCTTCCAAACCAACACTGCCCTTCCCACTGTTGGTTGGATGGTGTAGAGCTGTAATACTTGAACTGCATTGGGTAATCAGTGCTCTTCTGTGCACCTTTAGTTCCCTGACTCTGTTCCATCCTCACCTGCCAAAAAGCTCTTCTCATACCAAGAAGCCAGGACCGGTGTAAGGCAGTTTGGCGCCCTAGGCAAAATAAAATATTTAGCACCCCCCCTTCCCACTTGAGCCCTCCCTTGGCGGCGGCAGTCCCAGCGGCAGCAAGGAAGTCTGCCGAGCGAGCGAGCTTCCTCCTGCTGCTGCTGCTGCTGCTGCCGCCGGCCTCCACGGCCCAGGAAGGGAGGAAGGAAGGAAGGCGAGAAGAGGCGCCAAGCTGCGGCGGATCAGCAGCCACCAGTCGCTCCGGCTGCGCCCAGGAGGACAGAAGCGAGCCCGCCTGCCCAGAGGAGGAGGCAGAGCGGGATTCGGCGCCAAGCAAGCGGTCATGGGCGCGGCTGCTCCTGCCCTATGCCCGCCTGGCCGCTCTCCTGCTTGGCTTCTTTGCCCAGATCGGAGGCGCCAAGCGCAGCGAGCCCCGGCTGCCTGACGCCTTGTGCGCTCCTGCCGCCACTGCCGCCGGTGGCAGGGAGAGATCAGGCTCGCTCGCTCCCGTCTTCCTCCTCCTCTTCTGTACACATGTCACACACTGTGGAAAGCAGAGCGCAGGCCCCGCATCCTCCCTTCCTCGTCCGTTCCTGGAGGAGGAGGAGGAGGAGGAGGAGGAGGAGGAGGAGGAAGAAAAGGGCGAGTGCCTGCATGGGTCTGGGGCACAGGCGAAGCAGGAGCGGAGCGTTTCTGCGCCCCCTTTAGCCATGTGCCCTAGTTCGCCTAGTGGTAGCGCTGGCCCTGCAAGAAGCTCTAACAGCTTCTTACTGTGATGCCCACCCAAACGCATGCAACATCAGCCTTCCTCAACCCGGAGCCCTCCAGATGTTTTGGACTACAACTCCCAGCATTCCTGACTATTGACAATACTGGCTGAGGCTGAAGTCCAAAACATCCGGTGGGCTCCACCAGGTTGAGGAAGGCCATCCTAGGCCAATGGAAGGAGTCTGGAGGCCAGATTGTGCTTAAGGGGATAGTGCACACAGTTCATTCCCACAGGGCCACCCCTACCGTTAGACAGAGTGAGATGACGACTTTGGATGTCATGAGACAAATGGTTAGTTATGTAATTCATTTATTTTATACTTTTACTCCCAGGAAGATAAACATGTGGGATTTTTCTAACAAAATAACTTGGCCTTGGGTACTATGCTCTTTGAGTTGGGTGTGACGGGTCTGATTTGTTATTCTACCTCAGGCAGCAAAATGTCTTGGGCCGGCCCAGGCCTGGATTCAGACAACACAATAACAATGAGTATGGGATGAGTGTGGGTTGCTGTTGAAACGTGGGTTGTTGCTGAACTGTGGGTGATCATGTTGTCTGAATACTGCCACACTAACTAACCATGGTTTGTTAACCACGAACAACCCACAGTTCACAACCCAGTAACAAACCATGTGTTCTCTTCATGGGTTGTTTTTGGTAAACAAACCATGTTTTGTTAGCATGGCTGGGTTCAGACAACATGATAACCCATGAACCCATGGTTCAATGACAACCCACACTTAACCCATACTCAACCCTTGAGTGTGGGTTATCGTGTTGTCTGAACCCAGCCAGTGGCTGTCTTTACTTTTTAATTCTTCCCCACCTCCACCCCGCCTTTTGTCAATGAGGAACTGGGGAGGAGAAGAGACTATCACTCAACAGAAGACTGACTACCTGTTCATTCAGGGCTGTCCCTACTACAAGGCAGAGTGAGGCGACTGCCTCAGGCAGCAGATGCTGGAGGGCAGCAGTGGCAGCCCCTCAGCTGTTCCTCCTGAGCCCACCAGCCATTCCCTCTCTTGGAAGACAGAGTTGTGTGTGCCACACAGCCTGTCGTGCACCCCCTAAATTACAGTGCTGCCCTCAGGTGTGGTGGAGAAGAACCCTATTCTGTTGCCACTGTTAAAGTAAGATGCAAGTCTTGTCCTTTACAACAGGCAGCAAAATGTCTTAGCCCAGCCCTGTGTACACTTGAAAAAGAATCTCTTCTGACCCCTCCTGTTCAAAATATTGAAACGTTTCTACCTCAGTTTCAGAGTTGTCTCCAAAAAGTCTCAAGGATTTCTTCTTTACTATATCTTCTTGATGTTCTTTCAGCCAGCCTTGCAAGGAGAAGGGATCCATGACTCTGGTATCATTTAGTGGGAAAGGAATTTCTTTTATAAGTTCATCTACAAAAAGAGAGGGAGAAGGAGATATTTCCGATTTAGAAGATTCTTAGGGATGTGCAGTACTGGAAAACTTGTTCCGTTTGAGCTTGACAGGCTCTCAATACATTTCTGACCCGATGGCCAAAAGCAGGCTGAGTTGGGGGGGACGACACACCATCTTCTGCAAAGTTTTTTTGAAATATTTGCGCAAATTTGGAGCCAGGAGCTGCATACCTCTAGTGCGATTTGCGCTGATCAGGGCCGACTCATTAGATTCCAGTCGTTGCTGTTGTTCTTGTTGCAGCATTTAACACGAGAAGTATGGAAGCATCTTCCTCTCACTACATATGCACACACTCCACCTTGGCCCCCTTGAATTTTCTGACAGTTAATTTCAGATTTGTGCACAGTTCGGGCCTCCGCTCCACAATTTGGGCTAATTTGTGGCGTGGAGGGCCGAATTTTCTGAAAATTTCCCTGGCTTTAAAAAAATATAAATGAAAATTGCGGTCCATTTTAAAAATGAAAGTTTGAAACTTGTCTGTTCTCAAGAGATAAAGGAGCTAATTGTAAATTTGTTAACTGCGGGGAGATTAATGATAGCAAGGAAATGGAAAGTTCAACATCAGTTTTCAATTATGGATTGGTATAAAGAGGTGTGGTGGGATATCGCCTTAAATGATAACTTAACATGTAGTATCAAATGTAAAAAGGGACAATTAAAGAAAAATAACTTCAAGGAAATTTGGGGACTATTCCTAGACTATGTTTTAGTAAAGGGAAAGGGGAGTAAGCCATGTCAAGATACGATGTATTTTTGGAATATTGAATAATAATGGATTATTATGATAGAAATTATTTCTTGGTCCCGTGGTGATGGGCGCACCTTAGTAGTTATATGTATGTTTTTTTAATTTGTTTTATATAATGTTTGAAATAAATTTAAATAATTATTTTTTTAAAAAAAAAACAAAAAACCCCGAAAGTCTGCATGCTGGCTTGAATCGCATCAGATCAAGTTTGCACCAGCACAGGGTTGACAGAATGGAATCCATGGGGCCAAGCCAAGAAAATCCTTCAGATTTTCATCCCCCTATCGGATTCCTCACACATCCCTAAATATATATATATATATATAGAGAGAGAGAGAGAGAGAGAGGACAATTTGAAATGATCTTCAGTCTGCAGGAACATAAGACCTGCCCTTTGGTATCACACTCCATGTAGCCTAGCACAAATCAGAAATAATTAGTGAAAGGGTATCAGTATGAAAAAAAAAACACAATTGAGTGTTGGGCTGGGGAGACCTGTATTGCAATGCTTGCTCACTTGCTGGTCCAGCCCTACCATTAGGCAGAGTGAGGTGGCTGCCTCAGGCAGCTGGTTTCGTTTTTACTGCCAGGAAAGGGAAGAGGCACTTGTGGGATTTGGTGCGTCAGCTGCGACAATAACTTGACCGGGTGGTGATGATGGTGGTTGCATTTACTACTCTAGCTCAGGCAGCAAAATATCTTGAGCTGGCCCTACTGCTAGGTCATGAAGCTCAGTGCTGGCTTTGGACAATTCACCATCTTAGTCTAAGTTGCCTTTACAGGGTTGTTGCGAGGCTAAAATGGGCAGGACTTGAGATGTGTTCCTCTCATTGGAGGAAGAGTGGATATAAATGCATGTCCTATTGATTTCCATGGGAGGCAGCAGTAAGTGCATGGTTTGTTTTGCCACTGAAATAAGTTAAAAGTGCACAACTTGTGCCCTTTATCTCCAGCAGTGGCCAGCCAGGAGCCTGTTATATGGCAAATCCACAATGGACACTGCAATCCTATGCATACCTACTCAAAAGAAAGTCACCTTGAGTTCAGTAGGACTTACTCCCAGGTAAATGAGTATAGAATTGCAGCCTCATTGTCCTGTCCTTTTGATTTTATGTTATTGAAATGTAGCTGCAGGGGGCTCCCTGCCTCTCCAGCTGCATTGCAGATCTAAATAATCCCTCTTCCCAAGATGCTGCTTGCCCTGCATTGGGAGAACACAGATACCTGTATTTTCCCCTGCAGGAACAAACAGCAGGTAGCTGGAGGAGGTAATTTAGGTCAGGAAAACTGGGTGGGGGAAAGGATTAAACACCCCTTCCCCAGTACTGCTGCGGTCTGCAAATTGGTTTTCCTTTCTTTATTGCATTTATACCCCGCTCTTCAGCCAGAAAAGGCTCTCAGAGCGGCTTACACAGATTAATGATAAGACAGTCCCTGCCCTCAGGCTCACAATCTAAAAGACATGACACAAAAGGAAAAGGGATTGGGAGGGAGGAGGAAGAATGCCAAACTCAGGCACCAGTTCTTAGTTTAAAAGGTTCTTATAGGTTTTTCTTTCTTTTTTTCTTTTTTTCTTTTTGGCAGGGAAGGGAAAAACATGCTCCCTGCAGCTGCTCCCTCTCCGGCTGATGTATGGGGCCAGGTTGGTCTCCCCCCCTTGCTATGATGTTACTCCTGGGAGGCAGGGGGTGCAGCCTCCCAGCGGCCCTTGGTTCTCCAGCCGATGGATGAGGCCGGAGTCCGCCACCCCAGGGAACACTATGGCTACATTTCAGTTAAAAATAGTAATGGAAGATTCAGGCTGTAATCCTATGCACACGGATCTGGGAGTAAGCTCCATTGAACATGAAGGGGCTTACTTCTGAGTAAACATGCACAGAATTGAACAGTCAATCATGGATCACTTGCATCCTATATCATTTAGCCCTATAAGACCTAATGTTGGAGTCACCAACGTGGCGCCCACGGGGACCAATGTGACCACAGACACCTCTCTTGGGGCCCACCAAGTTTGTTCTTATTATCATTATTGTTATTGTTTTTAACTAGGAAGCTGGCATGCTGCAATGCAAAGGGCTGTCCTCCAGAATAATATTTATTTGGGTTCAAAAGAGTGATTTTGGAGCTCAGACCACACCTCTGCCTTGTCCTTAGGTTCTTGGACAAGTTCCTTTTCTTTTAGTCTGAACAGATTGGCTTCTGGTAGATGAGTGTTTTGTGACCAGTCATGCCCACCATGGCATCCATTTGATGAATGGGCAAGCCCCCCGTGGCAGCCAATTTGTGAGAGCACTCACCAAACTCTCAAAATTCCAAATGTGCCCACAGGGCCAAAAAAGGGTGAGGACCCCTGATCTAAGGGGTTCCTGGTTAAAGTGAGATTTAAGAACGTAAGAAGTGCCATTCTGGATCAGTCCAAGGTCCAGCATTCTGTTCACACGACACAATGGCCAACCAGCTGTCCACAGGAAACCCACAAGCAGGACAGGAGTGCAACATCACCCTCCTGCCCACGTTCCCCAGAAACTGGTGTACGGCTCTCCTTCTACTCTTCACCAGCTACCTTGAATCTGCCTGCCCTCTCTCTGAGGTTCTAAAAATCCTGCTTTAGCGCAAATGTAGACAGGAATTAAGATGACACACTTAATACCACTGCTCATTACCTCCCTACCATGTATTCAAAGGCGTTTTGGAAGCTTCGTTGCCCAATGTGAAACAAAACCGGTTATAACACTTTTACTGTTAATGAACTCCATTTCCAGATGGTTTTTATGATGTCTAAAAGACTGGCTGCCATCTCAAATTCTGTTCTGAAGTTTTCAGGTTTGTGCCCTGTGAAATTAACTTCAGCCTTGAGTTAAGTGCAAAGATAAAATCTCCTTTTCCACCCCAGTTTTATTCTTCAAAAGCCACAGGGTGCTTGCACAATATGCCTTTTGGGTGCTTTTTCAGTAATGGCCCAAGTAAGATGCAGAAAAATGCAATGCATCTCAGTGGTGTCCCTAGTATTAATTAAGCACATAAGCTAACCATATTACCAATATAGCAGTAGTGGAGTTTGCTAGTGTGGGTGGGTTGTTATTGTATACTTTCAGCCTACTTTAAAGTCTTCCTCTATAGGTGTTAAGTGCATGAACCAGGCCTAGCAAATTTAGGATGCTGTGTACAGAGAGAAACAGGCTTCAAATGCAACTTGGCAACTGGAGACGCCACTCCTGTATACATCAGTTGGTGAGGCAAGCAGCATCATGAAATAAGGCTGGTCATGTGGTGGCAGTTGGGCATACGTATAACTAAGCCTACAATGCATTGAGGGGTCAAACTAATTCTCATGCCAATTTGTCTACAACAAATTTTGTTCAAAGGTACATTTTTCTAGGGCAGAATTCCTCCAACCTGGTGCCCTCCAGGTATTTTGGACTACAACCCCCAGCATTCCTGACCATTGTCCATGCTGGCTGGGGGTGATGGGAGTTGAAGTCCAAAACATCCGGAAAGCACCAGGATGGGGAAGGGTTTTTCTCCCTCCAACCTAGCCAGTCATGTATACTTTTGGATTTGGAAATGTGGAAGATCGTTGTGATATCACAACATGGGATGACATCACAACATGGGATGAGATGACTTCTATTAGAAATTTAAGGAGCGGGAACAAATGTTTATTTATTTATATAGCACCATCCATGTGCATAGTGCTTGACAAAGAACAGGCATGACACATCCCTACCCCAATGGGCCTACAATCCCTCTACCTCTGTAGCTCTACCTCTCTTTCAAGTCCTCACCAAGGTTGACCGTTGAGACCCTGTCCAAGTGCCTGGAGGCAGTGGGTGGCTGGATGGGAAGGAACATGTTGAAACTGAACCCTGACAAGACCGAGGTACTTCTGGAGGGAGACAAGGGGAGGTTAGGGGATGTTGACCTGGTGCTGAATGGAGTACATTTGCCCCTGAAGGACCAGGTCCGCAGCTTGGGGGTCGTTCTAGACTCCCAGCTGTCCATGGAGGCTCAGGTGGCAGCTGTGAGCCGGGCAGCGCTGTATCAACTCCATCTGATACGGCAGCTGTGCCCCTACCTTCCTAATCATCTGCTCCCATCAGTGGTTCATGCCTTGGTCTCCTCTCGCCTAGACTACTGTAATGCGCTCTATGTGGGGTTACCCTGGAAGATGGTTCGGAAGCTTCAGCTGGTACAGAACGCAGCGGCTCGCCTGATTAAGGGCAGCTGCCGTTGTGATCACATCACGCCAGTGCTTAAGGAGTTGCACTGGCTACCAGTTGCTTGCTGAGCCGAATTCAAGGTGTTGGTCTTGACCTTTAAAACCCTACACGGCTCCGGCCCAGTTTATCTCAAGGAGCGCCTCCAGCAACATCAAGTAGGCCGCTCAACAAGATCTGCCACGGACGGCCTTCTCCTTATCCCATCAGCCAGAGCAGCCAGGCTGGTGGGGACTAGGAAGAGGGCCTTCTCTGTGGCGGCCCCCACATTATGGAACTCCCTCCCTAGTGACCTTCGCCATGCCCCCTCCGTGATGAGCTTCCGCCATGCATTAAAAACATGGCTGTTCAGGCGGGAATATGGGGTGGGTTAGGATTTTAAAAGAACTTTTTATACTGTTTTAATTATCATATTTTATTGTATTGTTTTATTGTATTGTTTTAATTGTACATCACCCAGGGTGGCCAGGTGACCGGCCAGATGGGCGATTAACAAATATAAGAAATAAATCTAAAATAGACACAGAGAAACAACTGAGGAAGGAGAAAATGGAGGCTTAGGTGAGCAGGGAAGAATGCCAGGAGGATCAATACACTACAGAAAGTTCATAGAACAGAACTTTATAGAAAGTTCATAGAATACGTAGAGTTGGAAGGGGCCTACTATAAGGCCATCATGTCCAACCCCTTGCTCAATGCAGGAGAACAGATGTGGGCAGCCCAGGCAGGCACCCATCCAAGCACTGACCCTGCTCATTTGATCATTTCAATTACATTTACCTCGGCTTAGTTGCCATACGAGGAATAGACGTGTGTGGTTGCCTTTTTGGCAGAAGCCACATACTTACCATCAGTTCGAGTTTGGCATTCATGCTGACTGGGGATAATGGGAGTTGTTGTAGAACACAACTGGTGGACACCAGGTTGGGGAAGGGTGCAAATGTTTAATGGCGGGCAGTACATTTTGCAGTGCTTTAGCTCTAAGTGTTTTTCCCTTCCCTGCCAAAACTCGAACTGATAGTGAACATGTGGCTAACGCATTTGTAGTATATCAGGTAGTCCGACACATCTGGAGTCTAACACGTCTGCAGTATATCAGGTTGCGGGAGGCTGATTTATCAAATCTTTCATGAAAAAGTTTAAGAGCCACACAGGCTCAGGTATTCTTTATACCTACGAAGAAGCAATGCAAACACCTTCTTTATTGTTAATACAGTTGTGGGGGGGGGGACACTCTTGTAAGAGACAGCTTTTTTTTGGCAGCAGGGGGTGGGAGGGAAATAAACACCTTAGGGCACAATAACTCCTCTCTTGTTTTGTAATATTCTCACCTGAGAGGCTTGCCCAGTTAGGCAGTGTGCAAACAATAATCTCTGAGAGCTCCCTTAATACTTCACCATGGGAAATGAACCACGGAAGACCTTTTGTACATGTTTATAGAAGGAGTTGTTGGAGAAGGCATGACCACTGTGGAGCAAAATTTCTTCTTTCTGTGCACAGCTTAGTAAGAAAGCCATTACTTTTTGTTGTTAAGATGCTGAAAGGTTCAAAGAAAGTTAAGATAGTAAATTCATCTCAAAATTATTTCCTGAAACTTTTCAGAATGAGAGGCTGCCAGCTCCATAGTTAGAATCCTAGAACTGGACAATTCCAGAAGGCCATCTAAGCTCATCCCTGGCCAAAGAATGCAGCATCACCCACTCAAACATAAAAAAAGATAAGACAATTGGTCCATCTAGCTTGGTATTACCTACACTCACCAACTGCAAATCTCCTGGATTTCAGACAGGAGTCTTTCCTAGTCTTACCTGAAGATGCTAGGGATCGCATCTAACCTGGGACCTTTTGCGGGCCTTACACTGTGTTTTACAGTTTTTCTACACGAGGCTGTTAATCCGCTGTATCTGCTTTCAGTTTCATCGCAGAATTGTGATCCGAGCACTACATGAAGAGTGTTTCTTTTCCTGCTTTTCCACTACATAACCTCTAGGTGGCCCTGTGATACAGTGCAACAGCGCAAATACACCAGTGAAAAAGCAGTTTCTTTTGCTCTCACAATTAAGTGCCACGTTTTCCCTGCTGTAAAAAAACCTCACCAAAAGTGCTCATTAGACACAGAAGTGAAACTGGAGAATCACAAGGTCATCTAAAGAACCCATAAACAACCAGGAGTAGGGAATGATGATGAGTGCACAATAAATGCTTGGGCAGAAAAGCCTATAGCCTCTCCCTGAAGTTTAGCTTGTGCTCTCCAACTAAGCTATGGCCAGCCCCCTAACCTATAAAATCCATATCACAGTAACCCCATTCAGATGCGCAAATTTAGGGATACAAATAAAGATGGACACAAGCTTGAAAATGTACAGATTTCCAGCCACAAATTGCCTCTAAGTTCACAGAGTGCAAACTGGGTAGATCCGTAAAATGAACTTGACAGATTTCTCACATATCCCTAGTTACAGGAAACACATGTGTGGGCGGGGACAGCAGGCTTCATCCTGACTGATGTACATTCGATAAACTGTCTATAGGACAGCCTTCCCCAGCCTGGCACCCTCCAAATGTTTTGGACTACAACTCCCAACATTCTTGACAATTGGCCATGTTAGCTGGGGCTGATGGTAGTTGAAGTCCAAAACAATACAGGGTACCAGGCTGGGGAAGGCCGCTATAGGGTGACCCCACACATAAAGTGGGAGCAGAGCCCACCATAAGTTCATTGTACTGTAATGAATGCCTGAAAAGGGCTAATGTGCCACAACTAGGGAAGAAGTAAGAAGAGGGACTAAAAATTCTTCACATGGTTTATATATTGCAGCACTTGAATTAAGATGCTTTTGAGAGATCCTGAAAAGTCCTTTTTGAGAGATCCTGAAAAGCTGAATATTTGGCAGTTTCTATTACTGGGACAAAATGCTCAATTTTGTAGGACAGACTGCCCCCACCTTCACCCTGACCACTGAAAAACAGTTTGATTGTGAATATCAACTTTGCAAATTGCTATTGCTAATGTCTACTGCAGCCTTCCCCAACCTTCTCCAAGCTATGCTAGCTGGGGTATTCTGGGAGTTGTAGTCGAACACATGTGGGGGACACCAGGCTGGGGTCTGGGGAAGGCTGGGCTACCATTTTCTATACTTTCTACTATACTGTTTGGCATTGTGATGATACAGCACAATGAACCATAAAATTATAGAACTGCAGATTTGGAGGGGGGCCTTGTAGGCCATCTAGTCCAGGGGTTCCCAACCTTTTTGGACCCATGGGCGCATTTGGGAATTTGAGAAACTTCTGTGGGCACCACCACAAAACTCCTAATCAGTGGATCACCACTTTGGTCTCTACCTGTCGTTTCTATGGCTGCATTTTATTCAACAAAAAATTTCGTTTCATGTCTATTGGACACCACAACGTCTCTTTAATAAGGGATTGTCTAATTCAGCTAATTGCTGGTGGTGCAATACAGCTAATGCTTCCTTTAAACATATGCTTTGGCAATGTCCAGCAGGGCCGGCGCTACCGCTAGGCAGACCCAGGCAGCTGCCTAGGGCGCGTGGCGGAAGAGGGCGCAGAAACGCTGCGCTCCTTCCTCGCTGCCGGCGCGCTCCTGCCCCGCCTGCCGCCTCCGCCGCGCCTCCCCGCCCACCCGCCGCTGCTGCCGCCGCTGCACCTCCCCCCCGCGCGCCCGCCCGCTCGTGCCCGCGTGCCCACCAGCCACCTACCTACCTTCGCGTCGTTTCCGGAGCCCCGCCAGCATTGTTTTGGCGGGAGGAACCAGGGCAACAGGGCTTAAACAGCCCTGTTGCCCTGGTTTCCCCGGCAAAAAAAAAAAGTGTGGGGGTCCCGTCGCGTCAGAGGAGGAGGCGGCGGCAGCAGCAGCAGCAGCCAGCAGGGGGGGGAAGGTAGGTGGTGGTGGTGGCGGCGGCAGCACGGGGGGGTTGCAGAGCAGGGCTGCTTTGCTCCAGAGCCCCCCCCACGGCACGAGAGGGGGGGTGCTAAATATAATTTGGCCTAGGGCGCCAAACAGCCCTGCACCAGTCCTGATGTCCAGTAATTGCTTCTTTTGGGGAGGAGCTTATTACACAGATAAATTTTATACTGGAACAGCGGATAAACACTCACCTCCTATAATGCAATGAATTGAGGACCTTATGCTTTTGATACATGAACGGATGGCATATAGACACCAACTTCAAATGGATACTTATTTGGTCCACTTTTGTTGAAGCCTACATATAATTGTTAGAAAGTTGTATGCATTTCATACAAATCCATGTACATATATTAAAAAATGGGGGGAAATAAATTAATTTTAAAAAATTGGGTGCCTGCAGGTGCTGTGATAGGGACCCCTGATCTTGTCCAACCCTTGCAGGAAATCCAGAACAACAGCATTCTCAATGGATGGCTGTCCAGTCTGTGGTGAGGGAGACCACACCATCCATTTAGGTCACTGGTCCTGCTGTTGACCTGGTCAGCATGAAAAGGAGATGTACAGAAAGGGAACAAAACAGGCAATCCAACAGGATGGCTGTATCAGGGATGGGGACTCGGACTCCAGGACTTGACTCGTGAGTCGGACTGAGTCCCCCCTCTGACTCGAGTCCCAATATTTTTAATGGGACTCGAGACTCAACTCGGGACTCGAGACCAAGGACTCGTGTTCCAAAATTGTGTTCCTCAAATGCAACATGGATAGGTTTTAGGAAGTACAGCAAGTTTATTTTTTAAAATCATTTCCCTAAAATGCAACCTTTCAGACATTTTGGGTTTGGCTGCCTCTGCCTGCCTGCTTTGGGGTTCCCTGCCTCCTCTGCCTGTCTGGTTATTTTGGGTTTGTCTGCCTGGTCTGTTCTTGCCAAAATCAGTTGCAGAGTTTTGAAATAAAAAGGTACACTTGTGCCTAGAATTTATTTAAGCCACACATCTGAAATAGCCTTATTTTGTTGGGGGGAAAACCCATTGATTTTAATAGGGACTTGTGGAGTCAGCTTTGGGAGGGACTCGTGACTCATGACTCGTGTGACTCGTGAGTCACCATTTTGGACCAAGGAGTCGGACTCGTGACTCGAGACCAAGGACTCTTTAACATCCCTGGGCTGTATACATGCTAGAATTTGGCAGGAGTGGTGAGATCATTGTTAATGTGAATGTTTGGAGTCCTTCTGGGACTCGGATACAATGCTGATTGTGCCTTGGGAAGCCTGGGAAGCCCCAGCTCCCTGCTGAATTCAGCTTAGAAAAGAATGAGTCCTCCTCACTCGCTCTCCCTCTACCAGAAGTCTGGCACATACTCAGCTACTGGAACAGGAAGAAAGCCAACATTACGCATGCGGTGGTAATTTCATTCAGAGCAGTGTTAAAAAGCGAGAAAGTGATAGGAGATCAGTAAAATAAATTGAATTATGCTTAAAAAAATCATTATGGCTTGCGGAATCATTGTCTTGATGCTGAAAGCAGTTTATATTACCTGGATTGGGTTTTCCAGTTTGATACTGCTTTGAGCTGAAAAATCTGGAACAACAAACGTTAAGCATTTCTAACACCTATCTTCTCTTCCACTTCCAGCTGTTATAAAAATAACAAAGTAACAGTGCAGACACTTTCATAGGGTGAGTAATTAGATATAATAGATAACCTGTCATAATTTTGGATAATCATTTGCTACAAGTGGGACCTGCAACAAAAGGTTGCAGTGTGGAATGCTCCTGTTCAAGGTTCCAGCCAGCCATGCTCTCTGCCAGGATTCCCCATTCCTACACTTCCCCTGCCCTCCCGGTTTTCCCAGCCATCATGCAGCGTTCTGTACTAACTGAGCATGTTCAGTCTTCACTGAGCTCTTTGCAGGGTTCCTCCCATTAGAGTGTGTGTGTGTGTGTGTGTGTGTGTGTGTAGATAGACAGATAGAACTTTGGCAAACCTCAGGGTCTACCCCACTCCATTGCCCAAGCTTCCTGATACCTCCTTCTTTACATAGACGGTACCATTTTGGCTAACACTTGGAGAATTGAGATTGCCATTAGTATTTATGATGATACAAGATAGCCCTCTGCTAATGCTATTTTATCATCATAAATGGATGGATGGATGGATGGAGGAATGGATGGATGGATGGATGGATGATCAGGGCAAAAGACTGCAAAAATACTTTGTGCATTAGAACTACTATTAAAATTACACGTCAATAGCAATAGTTTACATTGTGTGAAATATAACCAAGAAGACTTACTCTTGGATTAATGGAATAAGTTGAGTGCCAAGGTCATCACAGTAAAACCATCTTTCAAAAAGGACATCGGTTGATTCTCCAACATAGTATCTGTTAGACAATGGAAACTTTATTAAATTGTTCTACCATATAAAATGGAAGGCTGAGGGTATGCTGTTTTCTAAAGTTGGCTTGAAGTACAGTCATGCCTTGGATTGAGAGCATAATTCGTTCCGGAAACGTGCTTGTAATCCAAAACACTCTTATATCAAAACGAAATCCCCCCAAAAAAATTTGTATAGAGATTTTTAATTTAAGCTGTACAACAGTACTTGTATTGCAAGAAGTCGCTTGTATATCAAGTAAAAAAAAATTAAATAAATATTTAAAAATTTGCTTGTCTTGCAAAACGCTCTCAAACTAAGTTACTTGTAATCCAAGGTATTACTGTGTTATGCATTGGAAAACAAACAAATGCATCATCATGGTTTGAATTTGATTTGGACATAACTTGGGAATTTGGTAAAACTCACAACCACGGAGAAACTTGAAATCTAATTTCAGATTAAAGTGAACTTTGTTTATTTGGAGGGCATAATTACACAGCCACAGATCCATGTCTTCAAGTGCAAGTTACCACCAAATAGCAGTCAAGTGGTGGGGTGGGAGTGAGGTGATTTCCATCAGAAAAGTGGCAGCGGGGAGAGAGTACTGAACCGTTCCCCCTCTGGCCACTGCTCTCACCCACCTCACAAAGCCCAGTCTGTTTTTCCTTCAGTGGGGGTTCATATTCAGTCTTGCAGCCCATTTCCAAGAAAAGTGGCTGGGAGGCACATGGGACAAGGGTTCAACACCCCTCATATCCAGTGCTTTTCCATTTGAGAAAAATATATATGTATTTTATTATTTATTTATTTATTGCATTTCTAAACTGTCTTTCTGGAACTAACCAAGGTGGTTTACAACTATTCAAAAAACAAGGATAAAACAAATACAAACACAACAGAACATTAAAAACAACCTTAAAACCATAACAATTTAAAAAGCCAAATTAAAAAAAAAAAGATGCACCTTGACCTCCTTCCCAAATGCAGAGAGTGGGGACCAGTCACAACTCAAGAGGGAATGTATTCCAGAAACTGTCCATCCACCCTTCCACTTTACTGCAGGAACAGGTAACCCTGCCCTAATATTTATTTTCCTAAAATGAAACCTAAATTAACAAAATAAAAAACATTCTGAACAGCTAGTTCGTTGAAATATAACCGGACTACCCTAGAATAAGTGCAGAGGTAAACTGCAGTCAATTAATTAAGAAAGTCAGCTAAATAAGAACTGGATTAGCATATGTGTTTATTTGTATGTGAGAAAGAAAGGTATACAGTTACGGCTCCATTAAAATAATTTGCCCCAATCAAGTTACGACACAATCCTATCAAGATGATCATCAGCCTCCAACTCAGAGGCTGATGATCGTCCAACACAAAGCAGGAAGAGTGGCAGAAGTAATCTTTTCCTCCCTGCTCCTCCTACTTTGCATTTCCACTAGACATCTGTTTTCAGCTCCCTAGCTGGGGCGCTCCGGAAGAAAAGGAAAGGAGGCTGCGGAGAACACAGGATATGTCATACCCCGGCCTGCCCTGGGCAGTCTCCTCCCTTCCCTGTCCCCTAGAACCTCCCCTTTACCCCCTCGACCTCGGAGAGGCAGCCGGCACAGTTCTTTCCATGCTGGCTATGAGGGGGGAGGGAGATTGGAACACGGAGGGAGGTTGGAACACGGATTCCCAACTCCAAAGTCGGAGCTCTGTCTCCAACCTCAGAGCTGGGAATCCGAACTATCCTATGGCCCCTCAGACAATATCTAGGGAACATAGGATCACTCCCTCTGAGACAATCCAGCTAGAGACATATGCAGAAGCAGCCTACATCCACACATCCTCATCTCATCTAAGCCCTCCTGAACTGGCGAGAGGTGCAAAAGGGGATGTGAATACATATCCAGGCCATTTGGTATTAACATAAGCTAGTTGCCTGTGTCACTATGCATGGATTGTGGTGCTGGCAAGTTTTTTTTTTTTTTAATTGGCTTTGGTTGCAGATGGACTACACATAAGGAATATGTGTGCATACAGGCCTGTGGCTCACGCTGGCTCAGCTTGTCTGAGTGTGGAAAGCTAAGCAGGGTCAAGCCTGGTTATTACCTGGATGGGAGACCCCTCCTCTAGTTTCCTGCATTGAGCAGGGGGTCGGACTCGATAGCCTTGTAGGCTCCTTCCAACTCTGTGATCTATGAAATCTATGAAATCACATAGATTTGTCACTGCTAATCAAATCATCTATCAAGATTCATAATTACTCAGAAATGTGCATATGGTGGAATGGTGATGACTATAGACACAACCGAGCTCTATTAAAATCAACAGGACTTGATTATGTGAGGTTCCATGCCAGCAAAGGTTGCCCATACAGTTCCGTGGTTGCGGGGGAGACGACTGTATGCAGAAAGAGATACATGTGGAAGTTTCCTCAGCCTTGAACTGGAGAGGGAAAATGCTATTCCCATGCAGATTTGTATTTATTAAAAGCCACCATGTGCATACCAGAGCCGGCATACTTTCAATCTGTCCTGTTTACAGGGGCTTTGGCTTGGAAAGGGAATAAGGGGCCAACCTTTAAAGGATGAGATTACAGTTACAGATGTGAGGACCTTGACTGCACACACAGCTCATCAACTTGTAAGATTTGGCCCATTCACCTCAATGGAAAGGGTCAGCTTCCTCCACTGAATTGAACTGGACAAGTTGAATATGCAAGCCTTGTATGTGTGCATTGGGGTAGACACAGGACTCTGCATTATTTATTTATTATATTTATTGATTGCCCATCTGGCCAGTCACCCGGCCAGATGGGCGGGCGATTGCTTCCAGATAGGAAGCAATAGCATTTCCTGCAGCACATCCATCTTCCATAGCACTTAATGATTTCTTACAATATTTGTATACTGCTTTTCAAACAGATGGGTTCACCAAGTGGCTCATCCTTTACAGGCAGATGATATTTCACCTGAGTCCGTCAGTTTCTGTCTTTAATCTTTTCCTCTCAATAACCAATCCCACAGTATTTGTGTATCTCTGAGGAGAATGTGGTATCCTTGCTGGTAAGAGGAACATCTGCCCAGAAGAAAGAAAAAAAGAGGAAGAAAAGAAAGTTGAAACAATAAGTAAAACAATAGCACTAGGTTTTGTTTTCTCCTTCTCTCTCTTTCAAATAGTCCTTTGTTTTCCCTTCCAACTTTCTTTCAGCTGCTGTAGACATTCACATGTTCCTTGGCAACTGTGATCATATTAATGCTAACAACAGAGAAGATGTGGTTGCTGTTTTTCCCAGCCTAGTGTGCTCTGTTAATGAAGCTGTCCCAGATTCAGTAGACAGCTTATGTGTGGATGTATGAATGTTAAGTGAGAGACTTAACATTCTCTCAACATAACATCAAAAAAACCAAAGTGCTTCATCAGCAAGTGCAAGCTAACCTTTTTTTTTTATTATTTATTTATTTGTTTTTTTTAAAACAATACAAAGAAAATAACATACACACATAACTAATATTGTGCTCCCATCACCATGGGACCAAACAATCCAATAACTCTATAATTGTTCATTATTCCAAAAATACAATATATCTTGACAGGGTAAACTCCCTTTCCCCCTTTTAAACACATATTCCAAAAATAAACCCCAAATATCCTTAAAATTATTTTTCTTTAATTGACCCCTTTTGCATTTAATATTACAAGTCAACATATCATTCAAAGCCATATCCCATACTTCCTTATACCATTCAGTAATAGTGAAAACTTGCTGGATTTTCCATTTCCTTGCTATCATTAGTCTACCTGCCGTTAACAAATTTATGATTAATTCTTTAACATTTTGTGAACCAATCACCTTTTCCGTTATTGTTAGCAAAGCTAGTTTAGGGCATACCTCTAAATCAACTCCAACAATTTCTGATATTTCCTCAAAAATCATTTTCCAAAAATCCATTACATTTTTACAACTCCACCACATATGAGCATATGTACCCAATTCCTGACATCCTCGCCAACACATTGGAGAACATTTATTATCTATTCTATTTAATCTCACTGGGGTCAAATACCATCTCCAAATCAGCTTATAAAAATTCTCTTTAATTCTTACAGACATATTTTTCAATATTCGCCTATCCCAAATCTTATTCCACTCATCCTTTGATATTTCCTCTTCAAACTCTGTATCCCAAACTATTTTAAGATTTTCTGCTTGCTCTTCTGATTTCTGCAACATTTTATATAACATCTTTGTAAGACCCCTAGCTGATGCATTTCCTTCTACAAGTTCTCTAGACATAACCACCTGCTCAAATGCAGTGAAATCCCTTTCATGCTCATGTCTTCTCTTCCATTTCTTACCCCATTGTACTAATTGAATTAAATTTAACCAAGAAATTCTTCCTGCCCCAACCCTATCAATTATTTGCTGTCTTGTCTCCATTTTTTCCAGCCAATCCATTAAAGTTATCACCTTTTTCTCTCTAAAAATTCGTTCTAAATGTCTAACATTCTCGGGAAAATCTTCCATAACCACCACTGGAGTAAGCGGGGATATACCTGGTAAAAATATTTCCTTATTTCTACCCCAAATTTCTAACATATTTTTTAAAAAGGGATTTTCTAATCTTTTTGTCATAATATGTCCTTGTTTTGTAAATAAAAATTTATCCACCCTATTACCCAATTCAAATGCTTCTATTTCCCACCACATAAAATCTTTTCTAACAATAATATCCATGATATATCTAAGTTGATTAGCTATATAATACCATTTTAAATTAGGGAGACCAAGTCCCCCTATTTTTTGAGCTTTATACCATCTATTCTTAGTAATCCTTGATTTTTTCCCCCCATTACAATAGCTATTTAACATTACTTGCCACTCTTTAATTTCTTTCTCTGATATCTTATATGGTATCATTCTAAATAAAAAATTAAACTTCGGTAAAATCTTCATTTTAATCAAAGCTATCCTACCAAACCACGATAATCCCAATTTTTTATAATCCTCTATTTGATTTTTAACTTCATCTTTTAGTTTTTTAAAATTACATTCCCCTATTTTATCCAAATCTTTTAATATATCAATACCTAAATATTTAATTATATTTTTTATCTTTATATCCACTCCCCTTTGTTTAAATCCCCTTTCCTCCAGTTTACTATAATTAAATGTCATTATCTCCGATTTATCCCAATTAACTTTTAACCCTGTTACTTCTCTAAATTCATCTAAATGTTTCTCTATCCAATCCCAATTTTCTATAGGCCGTTCTAATGTTAACAAGATATCATCTGCAAAAAGGTTTATCTTACATTTGGTCTCTATTCCTATCCCCAATAATTTCTTCTCCTGTCTTATCGAATTCGCTAACAATTCCATAACTAACACAAATAATACTGGGGAAAGGGGACAACCCTGTCTAGTTCCCCGACCTAGGCTAATAGTTTCTGTTATTCCATCGTTTACAATTACCGACGTGACATTATGAGTATATAATTGGTTAGTAATACCTATAAATTTTTCTCCAAACCCCATAGTTTTTATTAACATCTTTAATGCAGGCCATTCCACACAATCAAAGGCTTTAAAAATATCCAATGCAAGAACCCCCGCTTTCAAATTATTTTTCTTTATTAAATAAATTATATTCAGAACCCTTCTTGTTAAATCTGCCATTTGTCTTCCTTGAATAAACCCACATTGATCTATCCCTATATACTTATTTAGAAAACTATTCATTCTTCTAGCTAAAATTGCTGTCAATAGTTTAGCATCTTGATTAATTAATGATATTGGTCTATAAGAACCTGGTTCTGCTAAATCCTTCCTTGGTTTCGGGATTAAAATGGTCAAGGACTGTTTCCATGACGGGGGGATCTCTCCCCCCTGTAAAATATCATTAAACAACCGTTTTAACTTCGGAATTAACATTTTTTTAAAGACTTTATAATATTCCGCCCCCAGACCATCCAGTCCTGGCGTTTTCCCCTGTTTTAATTTATTTATAGCACTTTCTATTTCAATTTCTGTGAATGGTTGCTCCATTTTCTCTCTATCTTCATCCTGGATTTTTATTTTTAAATTTTTCTCGATATATCTTCTACTCTCAGCTTCCGACCATTTTCCTGCCTTATATAACTCTATGTAATATTCATGAAAAATTTTCAATTTATCCTTTACTAGATTATATTCTTTACCCCTCTTATCCTTAATCATCCCCACTAAGCTTTTTCTTTTTTTTTTTGTGCTAATCTAGCCAACATTTTAGAGTTTTTATTACTATTCTCAAAATACTCCCTTTTTGTGTAAATCAAATTCCTTTGTACCCTGTCCAGTTCTTTATTCTCCAATTCTTTCCTTTTACCCTGTAATTCTGCAAAAATCTTTTTATCCCTCTTCTCTAAATACTTCTTTTCCAAATCCCTAATCTCCCCCTCTAGCTTTTGATAAAAAACTTCTTGTTGTTTCCTCAAATTTATTGCCTCTCTCAATCCTATTCCTCTCATTACACTCTTCATTGTATCCCATATTATCGCTTCAGTACATTCTTCTGTTTGATTAAATTCCCAAATTTCCCTCAATTCCTTCTCTATTTTCTCTGTTAAATGTTTATAACGAAAAATATTACAATTCAATCTCCATCTTTTCGCTTCTCTATAATCCTTATGTATCTTCAAATCCATGTTAACCAAAGTATGATCTGTAACTTTTATCACTCCTATCTCTGTGCCCAGGACCCTTGACAACAGTGTCCTGGACACAAAAATAAAATCTATCCTAGAATAATTCTTATTTGCTGATGAGTAAAATGTATATCTTTCCTCATTCCCCTTGACCCCTCTCCAAACATCTAGCAACCCTTCCTTACTAATTAACTTATTCAAGATCGTTAGATTATTTCTCTGATCTTCTCTCGTCGGATTGGATTTGTCTTTTCTTCTATCCAATACCATGTTAAAGTCCCCAGCCATAATAACCCTTTGATTTTGAAAATTACCCATTTCTTTAAACACATGTTGATAAAATTCTCCTTGATTTTGATTGGGAGCATAAACATTAACAATAACATATTCTTCCCCTCCCAAGGTCCCATACATTATAATATATCTACCTGTATCATCCTTTTTCACCTTTAGAACATTAAAACCACAATTCTTTGAAATTATAATTGCTACTCCTCGCGATTTAGATGATCCACATGCTATCTCATATATTCTAGACCACCTCAATTTCAATTCATTGACTCCTTTCCTTGCCTGGTGCGTTTCTTGCAAGAATATAATATCTGCCTTATCCTTTTTAAGAAGTGCTTCTATTCGCCTTCTCTTAGTAACTGACCCTAGCCCCTTAACATTTAAAGTTGAAATTCTTAACTTATAATCCATCTATTAACAACATTTTTTCTTTTTTGGTCCCCAAAAGTGAAAATAATACACAATAACATACCCCTTAACCCACCCCCACATTCATCTAAACTATCCCCCCTGCTTAGCCAGGGCAACTTGCCCCACCCTAAACCTACCCACCTATCCCAGGGGGGGGGGGAAAGGACCCATCACCAGCCCGAACAGCAGCCCCTCATTCCCTCCCGGATAACTTCTTTATAAAACATTTTCTATTTCTTTTTTCTTCTCGTGTTGAAACGACCTCTTATACAATTCCTCCACTGGCTCCTTCTTCTTCCAGTTGACCCATCGATTCTGGACCCTCCGCATCATCATGAAGCCCCAACTCTCCCAGCAGGCCCATACCTTGATCACATGATGAAATCTTGTATCTCTTACTGTTCCACACAAAAGTAAGAAAAACTGGGTAACCCCAATTGTATTGTAATCCCTTTCTGATCAAGACTGCTGTACACGGTTTAACACTTCGCCTCCACTTTATTGTTTGCTGACAAAGATCATTGTAGATTTGCAAAGTAGCCCCCTTGAAAGCTACTTGACCTTTCTTTCTAATCTCTTTCATGAAGACATCCTTCTTGTATAAATTTGCAAATTTCAGTACAACATCTCTGGATGTCATACCACGCCTTAATACTCCCACTCTATGCACAATCTCAATGTCCATATCATCCCAAAAAATTGTTTCTCCAGAGACAGCTTCATTCATCCATTCCAAAATACTGCCTCTTAACTTATATCCAGTCTCCCCCATCTCCATGGGGAAGCCTCTGATCCGAATGTTGGAACGACGTTGCCTGTCTTGCATGTTAATCATCTGTATTTCCATCTCATTAAATTTCATTTCATACTTTTCAAAACTTTTTTCATCCTTCACCTGGAGTTTTTCCACCTTATCCACTCTAGCTTGCAGCTCTTTAACTTGAACCCCTAATTGATCTATGGAATTTCGCATTTGCTTCATATCCTCTTGATGCAGATTTTGAAATTTCTCAATTGCTTCTATTTGTTTCTGCTGGCCTGCTTCCATAGAGCTTTGAAACTGTGATAGAATTTTCTCCCAATCTGGTGCTGCCCCTTTAAGCTTGGCTGGAGATATTGACTTTGGCTTGGCACCAGCAGGGAATTTGCCAGCTGAATCCGCCATTTTTCCGCCCTTCCCCCTCGCTGTCTCGAAACTTTCACTACCTCGTGGCTTCTTATCAGGACCCTGTTGCACAGTTTGATAAGAACATTCAATATCTTTAGTGTCAAGGATCCTAATTAGCCTTTTCAAACTGTTATCCGAGGGATGCGCCCGATCGCGTTTCCAAAGAGGGGGTAGGGACTTTTTCACCCGTCTGGAGCTCATAAACAATCCAGAGCGAAGCACATCAAAAGAAAGCTATTCTTGTTATTTCTTTATTAGCTCTATATCTGCATACTTTCCAGAAAGCAAACAGCAAAGGAATTTAAACTCACGCTTTGTCTCTCCTGTGTATTTGCAGATGTTTTCAAATCATTCCGGGAGCTCGGCAGAAAAGCTACTGCTCCATAGCCAGCGCAGGCTCCTTCCCCGCAAGCTAACCTTTTGGTGATGCCATCTATCCAGCTTGGCGGGACAATACTGGAAAATGTCGATCATTTTCTCTATCTTGGCAGCTATCTTTCTGTTACAGCTAACATCGACAGTGAAATCCAGCATCGTTTGAGCTCCGCAAGTGCCGCGTTTTCTCGAATGAAACATAGAGTGTTCGAGGATCGGGATATTTGTAAGAAGACCAAAACACTGGTTTATGAAGCCATTTATTACCAACTTTATTGTATGCCTGCGAAACATGGACTATCTATAAACGTCACTTCCACCTCCTTGAAAGATTTCATCAACGTTGCCTCCAGAAAATCCTGCGAATTACTTGGGAAGATAGGCGAACAAATGTCAGTGTACTGGAAGAAGCAAAGACTACTAGCATTGAAAAAATGATCCTTCAACGCCAACTTCAGTGGACCGGTCATGTTGTTCGAATGCCTGACTGCTGTCTCCCAAAGCAGTTACTTTATTCCCAACTCAAGGATGGAAAGCGGAATATCGGTGGTCAATATAAGAGGTTTAAAGATGTTCATAAGGCTAATCTAAAAAAATGCAATATAAACATCGAAAACTGGGAAGCTCTGGCCCATGAACGATCTAAATGGAGGTTGGCCTTTCACAAAGGTTCCATGGACTTTGAAGAAGCCCGAGTGCAAGGTGAAAGGGAGAAACGTGCTAAGCGAAAAGCACGTCAAACGAATCCTTTACAGGACCATCTTCCATCTGGTAACCTGTGTCCTCACTGTGGGAAGCTGTGTGGATCTAGAATTGGCCTCCACAGTCACTTACGGACCCATCGCTAGAGTCTAGACAATCTTCTTTAGAATTTCCTCTTTTATCCTGGAAGACAATCTTACTCGGTCACGAGTGATTGCCTGATGATGATGGATGTATGAATGCTCTCCAACCAGTTAAAAAAGCTGCTAGACACCATTAAACTGAAAAACCAGCCATACTGTCTATGGACTACAGGGCATATTCTAAGGTAGTATAATTTGGGTTCTGGTAACACAAATTAAAGGGAAACTTGCTGCTAGCATAAGGGAATTTCTGCCACAGTTATCTGTCTGTATTTCTCCATTATTGCAAACATTTGTTACAGGGATAGGGGTGGGGATACAGTTCTCCCTTAATTTATTTTACTCGCACAAACTGTTGGGTGTTGATGCAAGTCAGAACCATGAAACAGTGAGGCGGAAGTTCTACTGATCTGTGTGAAAATGGAACAAAAATAAAATCCCACTTTTTCAGCAGCTAGTTGCCAAAGCAATCTAGGCTTATGATCAAGGCTTTGCAATCCAGAATGGGTAAACTGAGAGACAGTGTGGTGTAGTGGTTAGAATGTTGGACCGGGACTGAAGAGACCCAGGTTCGAGTCCCCACTCGGCCATGAAGCTCACTGACAGCGCAATCCTATGGCCACTAGACAAGCCATAGGATTTTTTGGAGACCCAGCTATGAGGTTGGAAAATTGCTCCGACCACATAGCTTGGTTTCCACACTCAGAGTTCCACCCCCCTTCACAGCCAGTATGGAGAGAACTGCACCAGCTGCATCTCCAAGGTCACAAGAGCGACCTTGGAGGTGGGGTTTAGGGGGCGGGGCGGAGCGGAGACAGGTGCTGCCACCATACGACGCATCCTGGTGGTGCATCAGCCTCCTTCCCTCCCCCTACGAAGTGCCTTAGCCAGAGGGCTGAAATCGGCCATCTAGATTACTTGCAGGGTGGGAGGAACCTTTGCCTCCGTGCTCCTCCTGCCCTCCATAAGATGCTAGTGATCCTCCAAGTTTGGAGGGCTACAGGCATCCCCACAGGATTGCACCCGGGTCTGAGTGACTTCGGGCCAATCACGGACTCTCAGCCTAACCTAACTCACAGGGTTGTTGTGAGGATAAAATGGAGAGGAGGAGGAGGTTCATGTATGCCCCCTTGAGCACTTTAGAAGGAAAGTTGGGATATAAGTGTAACAAATAAATAAATATAACAAATAAACTGTGGGCAGCAACATCCAGCGCCACACAAGCAGACTTCTGCTCATGCAGCAGGACTTCCTCTCCCTCTCTTCCAGGGCCGGTGCTACTATTAGGCCAACTAGGCAGCTGCCTAGGGCGCAGGGCTAAAGGGGGCGCCAGAAACACCTTGGGGGAAAAAATACAGCACTCTCAAGTGGGAGGGGGGGCGCTAAATAGTAAATATCTGATCTTGCCTAGGGCACCAAACTGCCTTGCTCTCTTCCCTGCTGCATCCTCCTTCAGCAGGGAGAGAGAATCAGTTCCGCCAACAGCGTCCATTCTGCTGGCAGGGGGAACCTTGAATTCGCCCCTGTGGGTTAAATTCCATGGCAACTGATTCAGGTCTACCTGAAGATACCAAATAAGTAAAATGAAATATTTCATCGGACCAGCCTAGGGTGTTGTTACACTGTGCATTGGTGTTTAACCTGTGGCACGGGTGCCAGAATTGGCTTGGGTATTTGTGGCAGTCCTGGAACATCTGGATCTGCAGATCTGGCTATGGCATGGAGGCTATGTCTTGCCTCCCTCCCCCCCCCTTGCCTTACCTGTGCTGCTCTACTGCCTTTGCTCTAGTGTGACAGAATAGAGCTAAAACCAACCCAAAGTATATATACTGTTGTGTGCAATGCAGCGGCACTGCCAGAGTCCAGCTCCTACTTTGGACTTGACATAGCACACTTGCCAAGCAGAGTGACCAGCACAGATCTACAGGGATATAGTTTCAGGTTGCTTCATGTAAAATGTGGAAAGGTCCATTTATTAATAAATAAAAAATTAAAAAATGGAAATGTCCATTTACTAATTGTTATACAGATTGCAGTGCTCTCTCTCTCTCTCTCCCTCTCTCTCTCTCTCTCTGGCACATTATGCTACTGAAGTGAAAAGCATGATTGCTACTGAATTGCAAAATGTAATGTTTAAATAGGGTCAGATTCCAAAGACATTATATGCCTGAGCAGGGAAAGAAGACATGGGCAGGCACAGCTCTGTTTGTTGTTTTTTGACATGGAATTGCTGAAGAGGCAAGCCACAGGTCGATGTTAAAAAGTGATATGCCTCTTCAGCAACAAACAAATATGTCTCCAGCTGCATGTGCAGTTTTCTCCCATCCACACATATATTTCCCTTAAATTTATAAATTTACAAGCCTATGTTTACCTCTCCTTCTTTAATGAAAATGTCCTTATGTTTTCCATTTTCTATTATCTTCAGGCACATATCTCCCTCCAGCTGGTAAAACAACTACAGTGGGGGGGGGAGGGAAAGAACTTCATTAAAAACATTCTTATCAATATGCTTTATACACCCTGCTTGGGTTCACACATCCTACAGTTCCTGCACCATCCGTTCTGGGAGCATGCAGAGCCATTGATGGTTTCATGGCTCAACTTCAATCCTTTGGAAGCAATATTCACACTATGAGCCTGCACTTCCACATAGAATCTGTCTACTCCAGGTAATATCATTTCTTTTGTCATTCCACAATGTGATGCACCAGGAATCCTCTTCAGCAGTGGATGCTCTGCCCCATTTCTTTAGGTGAAAGTGTGCTAGCTCTGCATACGTAGAACAATGTGCAGGGCTGCCCCATATTCTCTCCAAGGAAGGAAAAGGCTTCATATGCATGTACTGGGAGTATCCATAATCCAGCAGCTTGTTCTTCCCCAGGGTCCCTGTGCATCGTTCAACTCCTGCTTTCCCCCAAGCAGCATGCTGGGAGGGAACTCATTGGGAGGTGGAGAGCTCTACTAGCAGCTAAGGGGAAGTTCCGTATACTGTGCATACTGTTCTATGAATGTGGGGCCCGAGAGATTAGGGCTCCCAAAGCCTTTATTTCTGTAACTCTTGTCTGCATGCAATATATTAACTGTAGCCCTTAGGACTTCAGTATGACCCATACATACTCCTTTACTTCCCTTGTTAAACAAGTTGTTAACAATAGCAATTATTCATAGCTGGTTGAAGTGTACCCAGCTGCATACGCCACTGAAGCATGGAGAGGAAGGCAAGGCCAGTAATATAATTATTCCACCCAAATGACTCCCTCCTTGACAATAATTTGCCATTTCTTCTTTTCAGAGAAGAGATGCCAGGAGGAGGAGGAGGAGGAGGAGGAGGATTATTGCTGGAATTTTTTGTACACTGTTTCAGGTGCCATTGTTTTATGGCAGAAAATGCAGTATAGTGCTTTAGAATTTCACAGTGTTTTACATATGATCTCAGCATGTTTTAAAACAGCCTCCTCCAACCTGGTGCCTTCCAGATGTGTTGGACTGCAACTCCCACAATTCCCAACCAGCACTGCCAATTCCCATGCCGGCTGGGAATTATGGGAGTTGCAGTCCAACACATCTGGAAGGCACCAGGTTGGGGAAGGCTGTATAACAAGAAACCTAAAAGGTATACTGCAGATAAGGGAGGCAGTGGCTTGCCTAAGGCAGGGGTGGGCAGAAAGTGGATCTCCAGATATTTTGGACTTCAGCTCCCAGCATTCCTGGTCATCTGGCCATGCTGGCAGGGTCTTCTGGGAGTTGAATTCCTAAACATCTGGAGATCTACATTCTGCCCACCCCTGGCCTAAGGCAACCTAGTGAGTTCAACTTCAAAGCATATGTGAGAATTGAAATGGGTGGTGCTTCCTGGGGCACAGCTCAGCCACATAGCCACAACTGTAAAGTAGCTCCCCATATACAGTATTGCTCTTCTCCATCTCTTGATGTTAGTCAACTTGGCTCTCCCGCAGCACCAGCTGCTTTGCTTCCTCTACCTCCCAGAAGCATATTTATTAATTAATTCATTTTATCACCCTTGCATTCTACTCTTCCTCCAAGGAGCTCAAGGTTGCATACACAGGGTAATCATATTTTATTCTCACAACAACCCTGAGAGGTAGGCTAGATCGAGTTGAGTGATAGTAACTTGCCCAGGACATCACAGTTTGGTCCAGAGCTACATGGGGATTAGAATCTTGTTCTCACCCGTTCAAGTCTGATGCTTTATCCTTTATACTGCAATGGCTCTCCTACTGGCATAACTGCTGGAAGGCAACCTCCTTCTTGAACTGGGGAATGGCAAATCCTGAAGCCTTCTGTGATCTAAACAGAGTACTTCCCAAAATAAACTTTCCGTAGATCCTATCTACTGCTATTGATATCTGTTTTATGATGAATTAGCTATCATGGTTCCTTCTCCCACCCCAAAGAATCCTGGGAATGAAGTTTGATGAGGGTGCAGACATTCTCTGCCAGTGATTCAAAGCACCATCCCACACTAGGGTGGCCACTTATATATCATCATCAAAAAAGAAAAAAAAGAATGCATCACCAAAAAAGGAGGCAAAAGAGGATGCAGATTTGCATAATATTTGCATATGCTAATTTGTATAGCTGCAAAATTTAGAAATCATCGTTGACAATACCCAATTCAACACTGGTGCTAATGGAAATAACGTTGCGCTAGCATAAGCAACCTCAGCAGTGTTTGCTGGAGCAACTGGTTTTCCCAGAAAAACCCATCATGCCAACAAGCGCAATTGCTGTTGCGCCAGAGGTTGCTTACGCTAGCATGACGTGATTTACGTTAGCACTAGTGTCAAACTGGATACTGCCCAATGACTGTAATTTAAATACAATGCATCTCATCAGAGTGGGCAAGGCTGTGATCAAGTGAGCTGTGTGTGCCTGCTCAGCCTGCTGTCCAGGTGTTGTTGAGAGGCAACTTCAAGGCCCCTGCTCTCCCTTCTTGTGCTTCACTTCCTTTAAACTGCCCTTCCAACAGCGGATGACTTCAAATACAGGACTGTCCTCCGACAGCGGACTGTGCTCCGTAAAGTAGGGCACATGGCCACCCTACGACCCACTCTAAACGACAGTCCCCACAGGTCCTTAAGGTGGGGAAATGGCTTTTGAACCGGTCTGTAATATAGATATGTCCTTTACTTCTAAAGAAGACACTGAAAACTGAGACTGTTCAGCATTTTCTCAAACTGAACAATGAGCTGGCATATCCCATATTTTGCGTCAAAATGTCAAGCGCTAAGTTAATTTGCAGAGCAAATCTATTTCTGGTGAGGGAGCAGAGCTTGGATGGTGTTCAAGCTTCCCTTGTGTTTGATATTCATGAGCGAAAGGAAATATTTTCTCTTATTCTTATCACAAATAGGTAAGAAGCACCTATGTATAATAAGCTTGGGTCCCCCATTAACGGGGGGGGGGGAGGCTTGTTTGTGCCACAGCAGGAGCACCGTGGTGAGAAAGGAGGAGGCTGGCGTGGCTGGAGGCTGGGTGCCAGTGGCTCTGTGTGCAGGGGGGGCGGGGCCCAGGCTGCCCACTTCTCAGCTCCCTCAGTCCAATCAGCAACGCTAGTTCGGCTTGGGGGAGGAAGGCAGGACCTCTGGGAGTGGGCTTGGAGGGTAGTTTCCCCTGCAGTCCGCTCCAGGGCTGTAAAAGGGGACCACGGCCCAGGCTCCTCCTTCCCCACGCACGGAGCTGTTGCAATCTAGCTTCCACCAACCCACCTTCCCTTCAGTAAGGTGGTTTATTGCTGTGGACGACTGTCAGTTGCCAGTTGATGGGGCTGGGATTTGGGAAGGAATTTTACCTGTAGAGATTGATTGGCTTGCCTGACAGGGTTTTTTTATTTTTATTTTTGCCTTTCTCACAGCAATACAAGTTTGTTTTAAGTTATTTACCAGGCGGCAACATAGCAACATCAAGGTGGATGGCATCGGGCTGGATCCAAGTCAAAGGGAAAGGGGGCACATGCCCCCTCCCTAACAGGAGTGAGTGGGTTCCTGGGGGGGGCACAGGGCTGTGGCCCAGCTTGGGGGCTGGCATGCCAGCACCACGCGCAGGGGAGCAGGGAAACATGCAAACGGCACACGCCAGGGCATGGCCAACACATGCTTTGGAAGGACATCCACACACACACCCATCGGGGCCACCCAGCATGCGGCTAGGGTGCGAATCGGCCAGCAGGTCAGGTGGGCTGGCCGATTAAGGGACATATCCCCATACCATGTCAAACTCTAAGCTGTAGCCAATAAAGTTGTGACCAAGTTATAACCCAACCCTAGCTCTGCGTAATTATTGGGTGCCTTTCCTGGGATGGTGACCATTAGGTGCTCAGGGCGCAATATATATTATATTGCTTGGGGTGTAATACAGAGACATTGAAATATAATATTTTAAAAGACAGGCTAGTGTACTAGAAATGTGAGCTTCTTTCAGGATTTATTTATTTTTTAAATTGGGTGGAAAATAATTACTTTGGGTAAACAGCTGCAGATTTGTTGTCTTATGGCCATTTCAAGGTAGTTAAGAAATTCAAAGCAAAAATATTTAGTTTTCATGGAAGCGGGGGAGCACCAAGATTGCCTTCGATATAGAATTTATCTCTCCTGCCTACCCTTCTTTCTTCTTCACCAAGATCAATGAATAAATAAATAAATATAACTACTGAGTGCCAACTACTGGTCATTTGTGCTCCTTGTTTTCCTGCCCTAAAGGAACAAGCCAGGTCAAACTACACAAACTTCTGATCCTGGCTGCAGCTTCCCACATTTGCTTTGGATAACAAAAACGTTGGGTGCTGCAGCCAGATTGATACCAGGGACTACTAGAAGGTCGGAACATATGACATCAAATCTGGCCCGCTTGCACTGGCTGCCTATACATTTCTGAGCCCGATTCAAGGTGCTGGTTTTGACCTATACAGCTTTACACAACTGAGGACTGCAACATCTGACAGGGCACCTCTCCCTGTATAAACCTACACAAATACACTACAGTTGTCATCTGAGGCTCTTCTTCGAGTGCCTCCCACAAGGAGGTTTGGAGGATGGCAACCAGGGAGAGGGCCTTCTCAATGGTGGCCCTCCGATTTTGGAATGCTCTCCCCAGTGCAGTCCACCAGGCGCCAACATTGTCATCTTTTCAGCAGCAGGTTATCTTATCATCTTTTCCACACCTTCCTCTACTCCTGGGCGTTTGACAGCCTATGACAGGGTTTTTAATGGGCAGTGGAGGCTGGTGGCTCATGACTGAGGGGTGATTTATCTGCTCTGGGCTTTAGTCTGAATGTTAAAGGAGCTGTCCATGGTGCTGAGCCCTATCCCCAAAGTAGGTTCAGCACCATGGATAGCTGTTTAAAAGCTGAGGCTACAACCTGGACTGGATACACTGGCCCACTGACATCGGAGCTGCCAGTCTCCGCTGTTAACGGGTCCTAGGATTTCTTATTGTTGATTATTAAAATTCTTCGTGTGTGTATTTGTATATACATGGTTTTTCTATTCAGTTACAATATTGTATTTTAATGGTTTTTAATCTTTGTAGACCACCAAGAGAGCTTTGGCTATTGGCTAGAATAAAATGTAATAAATAAATAAATAAATAAATAAATCTGCATTGCACCTAATTTGATTATCCTAACACAGGGCTGAATTCTACTCCCTATGAAGATTTTACGAGAAGATTGACATGTTCGCGATGAAACTAATTCAATCTAGGAATTCATTTGTTCTGTACCTGATAAATCCCTCTATACGATAAGGTTCTATCTTTGTTATAAATAAGTGTGTTTAATTTTACATTTATGCTAATACATCGTTTATCTTTCATTACTGCACGGACAGAAGGATGTTTTTAAAAATCCAAGTAAAGAAGAAAGGTACTGACACCTACTGGGCGCATGGAAAACTGCAGGTTAATAGTGTGCTAGAAATCTGAGGTGCTTCTTTTATGTTTATGGCTTTTATGAAGAGCTTACTCTAAGGATCAGTGTTCTCCAACCTTGGGTAGCGTAGCTGGCTGGGGCATGCTGGGGATTGTAGGCCAAAAACATCTGGAGACCCACGGTTGGAGAACACTGCTCTGGATAGTTAGGATAACGTATTGAGTCAGAAATTCTGACTTGGCAAATGGTTATCTGACACTGAGCCTCAGCTATTTAAAGAACATGCAACTATAATTATGAATGTGAAATAATTAACGAACGCTAAAACAACACAGACTACTTGGCAGCCTGACCATTATTAGCATCTGTCTGATCAGGCTGTTTTTTCATATGGAGAGAGAAAAAAATTCAATAAAAGTGTTATATGATTGGAGGCTTCCTGATAAATATACAAATAGGTAAAAAATATATTAAGAACATAACCAGGAACTTGCCGGATCTGGACAAGGTTCATCTAGCCCAGGGGTGGGCAACTTGTGGCCCTCCAGATGTTTTGGCCTACAACTCCCATCAGTGCTATAGCCAATGCTGAGGGATCATGGGAGTTGTAGGCCAAAATACCTGGAAGGGCCCCAAGTTGCCCACTGCTGATCTAGTCCATCACTTCCTTCTCTATAGCCACATGGCCCTGGTAAGAGTGCAAGCAGGATATGCAGGGCCAGCATCAACGGTAGGCAAGGCATGGCAGGGCACCTGCCAAGAGAGAGCCCCTGGAATTGTTCCTTCTCTTCATCATTGTAACCTGTTTATTTACCATCCCCTCGCTCTGGCCCAGACAACGGTGGTGGTGTGAGAAGGAGGAGCAGCAGGTGCCATTGCCTACATGCTCACCAGCTCTCTGCCTGTCAAGCAAGCAAGTGGCAGCAACCATGAGAAAGAGGAGGAGGAGGAGCTATAGCAACTGGTGACAACAGAGATGGTGTTAGGAGGTGGCCCACTAAGGCTGGAGTCCTGAATCTTTCATTTGGAGCCCGAATCTCTGGGAGGCCCTCTGCCCCACCACCCTGCTGTCCACGGGCACTTGCTGAAATGAAGGTGCAGGGGGCCCTGGTGATCACCTGACCCCTCTGGATTAGCTGGCTTTTTGCCCACATCTGCTTCACCTTCTGCTGCACACACACACCCCTTGAATCTTTCTGCCTGAGGTTTTTTTTTCCTGAAATCAAATGCCCTCCTCTCCCCTGTCCATACATCCCTTTTTACAAATTGGGGTATCCTTAGGAGACGGGGTCCTTTACAGACTTTAGAGCAAATGTAAATTAGCATATGCAAATTTGTGCATTTTAGTTTTGGCTGTTCTGTGGGCTGAGCCCTGGATCTTCTTGGTACCTAACACCGCCCCTGGGTGACAATGGTGGCGAGAAGGCTGGGTCACTGAGAGAAGAGGTCCATTGAGGAGATCCTGCCCAAGGGCCCTAAAAAACCTGGAGCTGACACTACCCTTTTTGTTTCCCTCGAGCAATTGGTATTCCAATGTATTCTACCTGTGAGCATGGACCTTCTATTTAGCCAACATGCCTAATAACTGCTGATGGACCTACCCACCATAAATTTGTCATAGTATATATATATATGTGTGTGTGTGTGTGTGTGTGTGTGTGTATGTGTGTCTAAGCTAGTGGCCATCATATCCTGTGGCAATGGATTTCATAAGCTGATTATGTATAGTGTGAACTGTACACACTATACAGTTTGAATTTTCTTTGAGATGCATAAGGCAGGCACTTTTGTCCTGAGTGCAATCAACCCCATCTGGCAACACACACATCCCAGTCAGTGGGGCAATTTACTAGGCAAAACCGCCAGCAGCTGCCACATGATAATTGAGTAGAGAGGAGAGCTCCATCCCTTCCCATCAGGTGCCAGTAAGGGAAGGGAGAGATGCTCTGACCAGGTTCGCATGATTGGTGGCCAGCAGCCCATGGGCTGTTCTTGGGTTCTGGGGTTCTGGGGTTCTGGGGTGGATTGTTAACCATGGCTACAAGCTATCCTGCCAGGGTTCACACGACACAATAAGCTGCAGCGCCCGCCCACCGCAGCTTTAATATTCACAATGGTGGCCAGCTTGTGTTGCTCCTAAAAGGAAGACTACCTAAAGTGTTTACTTGCCTGGCTCCCCAGATACAGGGGGATTATAAGTCTTTGAAAATTGCTTGTAAAAAAACCAGACAAAAATTCCAGTGAAGGCAAAATTGGTGTCTGAAGCAGAGATGGGCAGGATCTTCAGGAAAGCCATTGTACATTGCAGAGGAACAAGTCTGCTGGAAATGCAAAGATAGCAGGCTGCCCTTTCTGTAACGCCAGGCCTGTCTTCAGAGAAAAAGAACAGAGGCCCCGAGGCTTCCAGAATTTTCTTTGACTTCAGGGACAGCCTCTCCACACACACACATCTCTATCCTCAGGGGCTACTGCTTCTTGAGATGCATAAGGCAGGCACTCCCAACTTTCCATTACCACACTACTGGGACACTTTTCACAATGATGTTGTTATCCAGTCACTTCTAAGGCTCATAGGTTAGATGATGATGATGATGATGATGATGATGATGATGATGATGATGATTTTGCGGGGGAAGATGATTTTGTTGTTTGTTTTGATTTTTGCAAAATGGGTTTTGTTTTTTTGTTTTTGTTCTTTTCCATTTTGTTGTTGTTCTTCCACTCTGCAGGTGTTGTGGTTACCGCATTGGACTGAGGCCGAGATCAAATCTCCAGTTATCTGCAAAGCTTAGTGGGTGACCTTAGGCCAGCCTCTGTCTTTTGGCCGATCTACCTCACAAGGTTTTTGAGGGGACAGGGCATGTATGCTGCTTTGAGCTCTTTGGGGGATGGAGGAGATAAAAAATATAATTAATTATATTAATCCCCTGCCTTATCCCTGCCTCTCTTCCTTTCCTCCTTCTGTTGTTTCCTCAACCTTCCAGCCCAACCCAGATGTTTCCACAGAAAGCAATGGGACTAAATTAGTCATGACTAACATGTTCTATCGGTTCCATTGGGATATAGTTATGATTCTCTTTAGCTGCATTGGAGTCCTGCAATTTGATTGAATGCTCCTTGGGGTAGGAACCTTCTTTTTGGGGGTTATATTTTTCTGAAGAATGCTCTATGTACCAAAGGTGCTATAACATAATCATCATAGATGGTGCAAACTGAAGGAAGAAACACTATGACAGTGCAAGAAGAACACTGTTCTTCTAATGTTCTAAGGAAGGACATCACTTCTTTGAAAGTTATGCTCTCATTGGTGAGGTAAAACCAAACCATTAAATTAAGAATTTCCTGTATTTTACCTCTTCTCCTTCTTCAATGTGATAATCTTTCCTTTGGTTTGGCCCCCCAACAAACATGACATTGAGCTGATGGCAGTGCCTGCAGAATAATTTTTTAAAAGCCAGATTTTTAAAATGGTTCATTTATAAACATTTCTATACAGGCAGTCCCCGAGTTAAGAACATCCGACTTACAGACAACCCATACTTAAGAACAGACTTCTGGGTTCCCTGGCACTACGTCGTTTACGTAGAGTACATAGCGTAGTATACTACGCAATTTGAGTAATTTACACAATTTGTGTAAATGCCGATTTTAACTTACAGAACGCTATGCTGTTCTGACTTGCATACAAATTCGACTTAAAGACATTCTTAAGAACGGATCTTGTTCGTAACCTGGGGACTGCCTGTACTGCTCTTTTTTCATAGACTACACATAATGCACAATTATACAAAATAACCATTTTTGTTATTATTTAGCTATAAAAAACATAAAAGAGCAACAACTAACGAAAATGCTAAATGATGATAAATTAATGCATCAAAGGACAAAACAGTAAAAAAAAAAAATCAAACCACAAAAGTTTGGCAAAGTAAAGACGTTTTTAATAAGGGAGCAACCCCCACCCTTCCGCCCACACACACAATTTATCTTCATGGAGCAGAACTAGTTTATACACTCACAACAAACACTGGCAAGGCCCCTAGCCAGGATTTTTGAAATAATTCTCTCGATTACTATTATATCTTCCTTTCATGGGGTTGACCTGAGACGTACATGAGATATAATACTGTTGTGCGCTTCCAACTTCCTTGAGCAGAGAAACGTCCCCAGGATAGGCCTACTGGGTTTGGTTTCCTTTGTGTGAATCCAATTCCTTTGGATATTAGGTTCTCTCTGGGCTACATCCAACAGGAATTTCCCTTTCTCTCCCCTGCAGCCCCTTGCCCCCCGTGCGACCAACCCTCCAGAGCAGATTTGGCAGTCTGCAGGAGGGAGAGACTATTTGATCTGCCGGCAGTGTCTGTTCTGCTCCTGGAAGGATACCATTGGATATAGCTCTTTGTAATGTTTGCTTTATTTACAAATATACAAGCAGCACATAAGTGGAAGCAAAAAGGCATTCCTACAAGGTAGCAGATCCTAACCCACAGAAGACTTCTTTGGAAGTAACTATAAACCAGTGTTCTCCAACCTTGGGTCCCCAGATGTTTTTGGCCTACAACTCCCAGCATGCCCCAGCCAGCTATGCCAAAAACATATGTAGGCCAAAAACATCTGGAGACCCAAGGTTGGAGAACACTGGTCTAAACCATAGTTTAGTGTTATGAGAATGAACCTAACCTCCCACTGGGTTCACATAGACTCCCCCTCCTCCAGCACAACTTCAGGAGAAGTTTGGAAGCATTTACTTCTGTTTTTGATTAACCACAGCTTTCTGTGTTGACCAAGCTGAGATAAACTGCAGTTGATCTTAGCTATCTTTGTAGTTTATGAAGTTGGCTTATTTTCACTAACCACTGTTAAGACTAGCCACAGTTTTTGGGGGGTTAGATGACACACGGGCGGCACCATCCAATGTGGCTGCCTGTAACCCTCTGACCTTGGAGTATTACAGGCATCCAATCGAGTGCAGGAGGAATGGTTGGCCAACAGCTGTAAAAATATCCTAAATTAAAGGGGAGGGAGTAGAAAGTTGTGAGATGCACACACCCTTCACTTGTAGATTCAGGCTTTTGCCTCATATAGACTGCAGTTCACCTAAGACTGTCATAAACTACTGACATCTTTCTTCTTCTATGATTATATTTTATTTCCACCTCTTGGTGACTGGAAAAGTCAAACATGTCTTCTAGTTTAATGACTTCTTTGAAACCTGGAGATTATTTTTCGGTGTGAAAAATATTGACAATTTGTGGACTGAAGCAAGCACAGCTTCATGAGTCATCTGTTCCTGTGATTTGTAATGCAAAGGTCTCTTAAAGCTTATCACCATCTGTATTAAACATCAGAATGACTGCAAAATATTTTTTTATTAGGATCAATAACTGCTGTATATTTAACATTGATCATTGTCCCTTTATATCTACAAAGCAGCTTTTAGGCTTGCTTGTATCAGTCTTGTAAGTTCACAGCCAGACATCAAGGATCTTTGGCAGATATATATTTCACTCTCTTTTAGTTGCATAAAGCTTTACAATAAAGAATTTAACTTTTAGACAGACAAATACCATTTACTTCTGTATAAGTAATGTGAAAAGAATACCCTTTACTTACATAAGCTTATTGCATACCGGAGGCAGAAAAGCAGCTCGGTTTTCTTCTACCCATTTCTTTATATTCACAAGCATCTTCTCCATGTCTCTTGATAGCAAAGTGCCCAGGGAAAGGAAATATGGCTTTGCACAGCTTGTTATTTTGTGCAAACTTACTGGCTCTGGCACAATACTAGTCAACCGCTATGCATGGTTGTAAGTTCCTCCCTCCATATAACGATTGGCTTACAACATTACTTTCTACTTGGCAGAATGCAAAATAATCTTGCTGTGTTCGATCTTCCAAAGGTTACTTTGTTCAGTTCAGAGTATCTCAGTAACTTAGACAATGATCAACTTGTGAGTGAAAAAGCACACCCGAGGCCTCTTTATCACTGAAGCTTGCACAGTGGTGGTAAACAGAGTGTTCCTGACCCAATACACCATTTTTGTGGGCCCTTTGGTCACTCATTTAGTATTACGTGCTTTGCCCTCTCCCTATGATATGAGATAATGGGCATCTCATAATTACACAGTATAATTGTTAGGCTTCGAAGCGCCACAGGACTCTTGTTGTTTTTGCTAATATGTTTACCCCACTAGAATGTGTACATTATCTTTGCAGATAAGGAGCATGCCACTTTTTAGATTTATATACCAGCCAACTGACAAAATGCCCTCCGAGCCTTCCAGCCCACCTCTCACCTCATGTGCTCTGTTGTGGCTGAACCCACCTGAGATGTGTGGGCTGTGAGTGGAAGCGCAATGCTGACGGGTGGTGAGACAGCTGTGGCATTGCTGAGCTGGCTAGGTTTCGTTTTTTCTCTTCGACTCTGGCTCTATCATCACAGCCTGAGATCTGCAGGCTGTGAGAAACTAGCCAGGCTTCTTACCAGAGTAAGCGGGGTTGGGAGCCTGAGAAGACAAGGGAAAAATGCTGCCTCATACATTTTAAAAATACCACCACTTCTCTGCCATGCTCCCTGCTCCTTATTGTCTACTTGGGTTGCTGCAACAACTGAGCCCAATCAACATATGCACAGCTGCAGACTCTGCTGACATCCAGAATATCTTGAAGCCTTGTTTGCTCATCTGAGTAGGCACACAAGATAAAGAAAGATACTGCAAGAGTGCCCTCTGTCTGTCACCGGATCGTGGCAGGTGCCCAACAATGCTGTCTACTGGCACTGGGCCTCTTGCTAAGGCCCCAAGGCTGCCCTTGCTAACCCTGCAAATGGCCACACTAATTAATCATGGACAAGTCAATCCCCATGATAATTCATAACGGAGAGATGCAAAGAGGAAAAGACTTCCTTTCCTACCTTTACCTCTCTTACTCCTGCTTGCCTCCCTGAGTTGCTCTCTTCTCCATCTAGCTCCATGCAAACAAATGGCAGAAGGACCCAACAGTGTGTGCTGCTGTAGAAAACCCAGCCAGGGATGTGTCTTTTCTTCTTCTTTTCTTTCATTTGTTGCTAGTTGGATCCATAGACATTCGCCACAGGACTGAGTCATTGGTCCCATTTTTGTTGCAAGGCTGCTCATCCCTGGCAGATTCCATCCTTCTTATGGAAGAAATGCCAACTACGACCCATGGAAAAGTTCCCCCAACTACTCCTCTGTGGAAAGGCAGGAAGGGGAACTAAGGAGGTACATCAATGTGGAGAGAAGTGGGTAGTAGGCTCACTGTAGAAGCCATGCAGTAGTCAGAAGCAGAACCACTGATAAGATGTTGATAGGGTAGGAACCAATGTGCTAAAAGCATCCACGACGCAAGCAAAATCTGCACGAGGGAAGCAGTGCAGAAATGATCTAATTATTCTGCACTTCTAACATATGCATTTACTCAGCACTTAAAACTCCATGCTAAGCAAGTAGGAAAGGCAGGCGTAAAACCTGAGCATAGAATTGGAGGGCCAAACTAGACATTGCATGGCAGACATATGTAACAGTCTCCCGACTTTTTAAAGCAACTGCAGAAGGGCAGCTGGGGGTGAAGGAGAACTTAGCCCATTTCCCTCCAGCAGTTTTTCCACTCAAAATTCCATGCTCAGCTGCTTTTATACCTGTGGAGGGAAAGACAGCACACCCATATATTTCCTCCTGCTCATAGAAAAGCAGCTGGTGGAGGGGGAGTTTGATTTTGAGCAGAAAAATGAGATTTTGAACAGAACCAGAAGCCCTCCCTTTGCCATTCTTTCCCCTGCCATGACTAATTTTCTTTTCTATTTTAATGCCAGGAGATTATTTGCCATGAGACCTATAATTTGGTCCTGAGTGGGCTAATGAAACTTAAGCTAAAGCATTTTATTAGAAGAAAGGAAAGAGAAGGCATATCAGTATGTCGTCTTGACAATCAACCCAATTCCTTTAGTAGCCAAAAGAATTATGAAGGTGATACATTCTGGCATAAAAATATTACAAGGTAGATTTATGTCAACATAATTAGTTTACTTTAGATCATGGGTGGGCAAACTTTGGGGGGGGGTGCATTGACCCTGCGGAACTGGGCAGGTCTCATGGGTGGGGCCATGACACACACCATACCACACCTACACACATCTGACACACACACACACACACACACACACACACTCACTGAGCTGGGGTGGGGGGAGGCTTTAACTTTACCCCCACCCCAAGTGTTCAAAATTGCTGATGGAGAGTTAAAGCAAGACTACTCCTCACATGCCCATTTCCCAAAAGAATAGGGCTCCTGCCATACAGCTGCTTGGCAGGCTGGTAGGAGACCAATTATACTGGGAAACAGGGTGTGCAAGAACTATCCCCATGTGCTGCTTCCCAGCATAAATGGCTGGTGGTGGCAGCAGTGGAGTGTGTGTGTGTGTCTGTGGGGGGAGGACATTTGCAGTGGGCTACAAAGAAGGCCCCAGGAGCTGCCCACCCCTACTTTAGATACATTTGTTGTAGCTCACTGCACAGGACACAGGGTTTGGAAACCTGACATGTGAGTTCAAGCCCCACCATGGGACATGGTAGGAATAAGTCCCTGCCAACCTTTTGGAGGAAGGGCTAGAGCTCTGTGGCAAAGCACATGCTTTTCATGCAGAAGGTCCAAGGCTCAGTCCTTAGCATTTCCAGGTAGGACCGAAAAGAACACCTATCTGAAACCCTGGAGAGCTGCTGCTAGTCAGTGTAGACAATACTAAGCTATCTTGCTCCAGATCCCCTCCAGCCACTAATAATAACAATAAGAATATTATAACAACGGAAATCCGTAAACTTTATTTTCTGTGACAGTACAGCAAAAATCCCTAATGACTAGAAACCTGGTTTGTTTGTTTCTTTAAATCAACATCCATTTTTTTCTTTGGCTGTCAATATTCCCAAGTTTTTGCCTAATATTTAGAGTACAAACCTAATTATCAATTCATGTTAGCAGCTTTATAAAATATGCCTGGTACCCCAAATTAGCTGAAAGTTGAAGCTGAAAGCGATCCCTTCTGCTACCCATAAATTTGTTCCATACTATTCTAGGAAGGATGGATTCACCTCCCATATCAAATATCAAGGCTTTACATGAACACCTACTGCACATGAACACAACACCACCTTTCCCATCTGTGGCAACTATTTTTCTGTGACCATGGATGGAAACTTGAGATGAAACTAATCTTTCTCATCTCCACATCTTTCCCCATTCTACCTTCCAGTCCACCCTGGCTGCCTGTCTCTGCTCTCCCTCTGTTCCTCTCTATCTCATCCGCTCCTCTATCCGTTTCCTTGGCTTTGCGAACGTAGGAGGGAAATGAAGAGCCGAGACACTTATTTGGTGTTTAACTGGGCCACGTTTATTTACATACAATGAACTGCAAAGGGATGGAGTGCGGGTTATTCTAATCTGGCCTCCTGGGCCGCTCAATTGTGCAATTGGGCGGAGCATCCAAAACAGGGAGGTGGCGTTGGATCCGCCGCCGCCCCATTTTCCACTTTCCAGTGTTGGGAGCCTTTGTTGCGTCGCCCCCTCTCGGAGTCCCACGACAACAAGCTTGGCGAGAACAAGGGCATCACAGGCGTTCCTGATCCTCAGCTGACTGAGCCTACTGACCCATCAATCTGAGGCCTCCTGAAACCGCCTGTCACCTGAATGGTGCCAGGGATGCTCACCTCACCCTATCAATACCCTAACCCGCACTTACCCGCCACAGAGAGGGACCAGCGCCTGCTTAGCCCCCTCTCCCCCACCTGCCCGGAACAAGTTCCAGCAGGGCCCTTTGCAGGTCCTTGAGAAACACGTTGTTGCCTTCCTCAGCCAAATGCCTTCCATCGGTGTGGTACAGCTCCCTCCGCTCTGACACAATCTCGGGATGGGGTACAGAATTACCCTCCCCACCCCGCTGTTTAACAATTTCTGTTAACCCTTCTGGCTGCTCAGTTCGTAATCATGGAGCTTGCGCTGCCCCTCGAACAGTAGCGTGGCTGGATGTGAGACCAGACAATCAGGGCCGGATTAACATAGGGGCGATTGGAGCGGCCGCTCCAGGCCCAAAGCAGACAATAGGCCCACAATATAGGGACACGCGGCACGATTTGAGTTAGCTCTGATCGTTATCATTCAGCATAATTAATGATTTTTTCAAGATTAGAAAGGTGTTCTAAGCACATCTGCATTACAGGCTTGAGGCAAGACCTAGCAAGAACTGTTGTTCTCAAATTAGCATTTCGGTAGATTTTTGCATTTCAATCACTGTTACTACATTTCTTTGAAGCACATGGGGGCTTGCTAGGGTCTGTAATATTCAGATTTAGAAGGGACCTCTCTCTCCAGCCTCGAGCAAAAGATCTTTCTGATTCGCAGCTCAATTGTTCAAATGCTAGTTTAACAAAAAAACAAAAACGAAAACGAAACAAAGCAACAAGAACAACACAATTATTCTTGTTCAAGCAAAGCTTCCTGGCTTTTTGTTGTTGCTGCTTTTTCTTTTTTAATAAATAAATTTGGGGGAAATTGGGAAGACCCTTACTGATGAGCTGCAGGAGTTTTTGAGTTTTGGCACTTTAATGGTAATTAAAATATTTAATTTGTTTTAATATAAAATTGCGTCTTCATTTTATTTATTTCCATAAAAAGGCCCACCAAAATCCTCAGCACCAGGCCCATAATGCTCTTAATCCAGCCCTGCAGACAATCTGAACCGCAGGCCATCCTTCTTTGATGGTCAGAAAGTCTGCAAGCGCTTGCAGGATCATGGCCTTGCTCCTGAGTAAGCCAGACCATTCTCCCCCCCTATGCAGCACCAGCAGGTGCGGGGGGGTTGCTCGTTGAAGCCAGACCGTAACAGGGTGCTCAGTAGGTTCTGCCACCGCAGGCCGCGGCATCCCAACCCGTGGATGTCCGGCATTGTTCAATTCCCGGCTGGGTTCCTTAGCATGAAGTTACAGCCCTTCGAGCCGCCCGGCAACGAAGGTGTGTCCGCACACCAAAGCACACACCGGTCTGGCCCATGAACATTCTGCAAAAGAAACAGAGGCCGCAGTATCGTTCATAGAAATGTGCGTACGTAAGACCGATATGCCTGAGATCGCCACCGCCTGGACACTGTCATCAGGGAAGCCCAGTGCTGCCCTGTGTTATCTCCCGATCAATGTAAGCGCAAACCTGTGCACGGAATTCTGGACCATTTAAAACCGTGACATATGTAATTGGCATCTGCCCTGTGTGGGTAGATGTGCGGTAAAAGCAACCGTGCCACTAATTTAATTGGGCTGGTGCTCTTTGTGGGGCTGGCTCTGTCCTAGTCCCTGTGAGAAATTAGCCTGGTTGCCTGCCTTGGGTTGACCCTTATGGGGCCTGAGCTTTGGGCATGTGCTGACAGCATGTGGTCCTCCGCAAAGCCCACAGGTATGTTGGAAGTTACACCCGGACCGTTTGCCGCCGCCCCTTGAGAAATCCCAGCAGACTGGCCAGTGTTGAACCGGCTGCCCCGGTGAGGTGTAGGTCCCAGGGGATCCTTGGTATTTGTCCAGGATGTGCCCAGTGGCTGCTCTTTCCCCCAGAATCAGGCGTGCTGGAATTGTGTATTCCATCTAAATGTCACTGTCTTTAGTGTCCCATCTGATGTAATGATCAGCCGCCTCGTCATACTACAGCTGAGCAGGTCCTTTGTAGCGGAATATGCTCGAAATATTATGTCTAAATATTTAACCATTACCACGCCTTTCTCTGGGTATTTTTGTTGTACTACACCCGTATAAGTCAGGTACCCTGCCAGCCAGTTGGACCATGTACGGGGAGTTTTTCCTCTTTTTTGCATTTTCAACCGGGGCCTTCTTGGGAACTATTCACAAAGGCGATATGTGCAGGGAGGTGATGGGCAATGAGGCAAATGGGCCCAAAACCCTTCCCGCTGCCGCTTCTTATCAATTTTAGATTTGGACTATGTGCTCTGCTTTGATTACTGATTTCTGTTTGCGGGACATCATTCATGTGCACTCGATGACCCTGATATGGAGTCTTAAAACCATCACGGAAAGCATTTAGCAAATGATTGGCATCAGACTTATTAGGGTAGATTGACAGTAACACGGCCAGCTTGGGCAAATTAACTGGGCTGGGGCCCTTTTGGAGGTGGGTGCTGTCCTGTATGGACACTCGGCGCAAGCATGCGCGCGCGCGCGGTGCAGGAAAACTCCGAGCCCCCCCCCAATAGGAGAGATGTGAAGGGCAAACCTCAGACTCTCGCACCACACCCACACCTCTTCATGTGCAAACAAGTATAATCCCAGCTGGGGGCCTGGAAATGTGAAATGTACATATCTCAGATGGTGCCTCAGAGGCTCCCCATCTTGATGTCTACGTGCCCTAGCCATTCGTATGCAAATGCAATGCCAATGCAAGCATAGCCATGAGCCACCCCTCCCCTCTGCCTGGGCCAAGTGAAGTTCATCATGACTGGCCAAAGACAGCTGGGCCCCTGAAGGGAGGGGGGGAAGAATCCACACATCTGCTGTGGCTTATGGTTTCTGTTGTTGGGTTTTGCATGTGACTGGCCAAAGACAGCTGGGCCCCTGAAGGGAGGGGGGGAAGAATCCACACTGCTGCTGTGGCTTCTGGTTTCTGTTGTTGGGTTTTGCACATGAAGAAGCACAGGCCAGGGCTACCTCCTGAGGCAAGCCCTGGTGAAGACCAAGCAACCCCCAGGCAAAGAGAGTGAGGCCTGTGTCGCCATGTAGTCAAGAAACCAGCCATGTTATTTTGTAGCTCTACTGTGTAGGAACCAAAGTGTCTTCTTAATGCCCAATGGTGAGCCTGTTTGTGTGAATGGCCATGTTGCCATGCTATTGTGTGGGTAGTACTCACCACTCTCTGGGGAACCCCCCTGCATTGTTGGATGTATCTGCATATGCCTGGTCACAGTGCCGTGACAATGGCTCAACTGCCTGCTCCCTAGAAAATCGGCTGGTGCTGGGCTTTTCAAGCTGTAAAACACTCCCTGGGGAATCCCCTGCTGTATTTGATGTTTCATCATCCGTCTGGTCCCCGGGCCGTGAAGGTGATTCAACTGCATGCTCTCTGGAAAACCGGCTGGTGATGGGCTTTGGTGGAGCCATGGCGCTAATGGTAGCTGCCATTTCTTCCAGGCATTCTGAAAATGAATGCAGAACATTATTTTGTGATTTGCTACGCAAGGAGCGACCCTGCGCTGTTTGCCTCTTCTTGGCAACCCTTGAGGCATGGACGGGTGGGACATCATGGTCTTCTTCATCTGAAGAGGAGAGACGAGTCGGTGGCGGATGCTTTGCTGGTTGCTATGTGACACGCCACTTGCCTTTCTTGTCACCCTGTAAGACTAAGAGAAATTGGTTAAAGGCAACCAAGCAATATCACAGGGATATTTCCCTGCTTAACTTTCCACACTCAGACCAGCTGCGCCAGAACACTGAGGTGCAATAAAATTGAACTGTCTCTCTCCTGCCAGACTAATCTGATCTCATTTTTTGATCGGGTAACCTCCCTTGTGGACTGTGGGAATGTGGTGGACATCATCTATCTGGACTTCAGCAAAGCTTCCGACAAAGTGCCTCATGATATCCTGTTTAGCAAGCTAGCTAAAAGTGGGCTAGATGGAACAACTATCAGGTGGATCCACAATTGGCTACAGAATCGGACTCAAAGAGTGCTTACCAATGGTTCCTTCTCAAACTGGGGAGAGGTAATGAGCAGGGTACCACAGGGCTCGGTCCTGGGCCCGGTGCTCTTCAACATTTTTATTAATGACTTGGATCAGGAGGTACAGGGAATGCTTATCAAATTTGCAGATGACACAAAGTTGGGTGGAACAGCTAATACTCTGGAAGACAGAAACAAAATTCAAAGTGACCTCGATAGGCTGGAGCACTGGGCCGAAAACAACAGAATGAATTTTAATAGGGATAAATGCGAAGTGCTGCACCTAGGGAGAGGAAACCAAATGCAGAGTTACAGAATGGGGGACACTTGGCTCAACAATACCACAAGTGAGAAGGATCTTGGAATTGTGGTAGATCACAAACTAAATATGAGCCAGCAATGTGATGTGGCTGCAAAGAAGGCAAATGCTATTTTGGGCTGCAATAATAGAAATATAGCTTCCAAATTGCATGAAGTGATAATTCCCCTTTACTCGGTACTGGTTAGGCCTCCTCTTGAGTACTGCGTCCAGTTCTGGGCACCACGCTTTAAGAAGGACATAGACAAACTGGAGAGGGTTCAGAGGAGGGCAACAAGGATGATAAAGGGACTGGAAACAAGGCCCTATGAGGAGAGACTGAAAGAAATGGGCATGTTTAGCCTTCAGAAGAGGAGACTGAGGGGAGATATGATCGCACTCTTCCAGTACTTGAAGGGATGTCGCACAGAGGAGGGCCAGGATCTCTTCTCGATCATCCCAGTTTGCAGGACACGGAATAATGGGCTCAAGTTACAGGAACCCAGATTCCACCTAAACATCAGGGAGGGGGAAAAAAAAATTCCTTACTGTCAGAGCAATAAGACAATGGCATCAACTACCTAGGGAGGTGGTGGGCTCTCCCAATCTGGAGGCATTCAAGGTGCAGCTGGACAGCCATCTGTCAGGGATGCTTTGACCTGGATGATTCTATGATTCTCTCACAGATACACACAAAACCCTAAAAATTACAATTAAATTAATTAAATTAAAATTGATTAAATTATAATTGATTAAAATAAAATTAATGGAAAAAAAATATATTAAAAAATTACAGGAATAACCTTAATTCCAAAATTTTTTGTAGGGCAGGCGTCAATTGATTAAATTAAAATTGATTGAAATAAATTAATGAAAAAATTTCACAGGAATATCCTTAATTAATTCAAAAAATAAAAATAAAAATTGCAAGGCACCACGTGGTGGTGCAGCAGCCAAAGCCTCTGCCCAACACCAATGGTGCCAAAGAACTACCGAGCGGCTGCTAACAGTTGGGAAGCGCTAGTTTGCCCTCGATCACTGATAAGAGGGGGGGGACTGATTGCCCTTGGCACTGAACCTCCTGGTGCGGCAAAAGAAAAGGAGAAGGGAGGAGGGGTAGCCCTTCGTCACGGAGCTACCATCCTGAAGTTAACAAAAGGAGGAGGGGTAGCCCTTCGCTACAGAGCTACCAGCCTGAAGTTAAACAAAAGGAGGAGGGATAGCCCTTCGCCACGGATCTACCCCTGCCTGCCTGAAGTCACCAGAGGAACTGTAGACACTCCCACTGAAGCCCCGGGTAGTCGTCGGGCCCTGGAACAGCTGCGCTGCAATCAGCTGTTAGGCGCGGCGAGGATCAGCTGTTTGGGGCAAAATATAAGACCCGTAACTAGCCAAATGGCCGATAAGCAGCTGATTGAAAAGTGGCTGATTGAAAAGCGGCTGCTTGGCGCGACCCGAAAATGAAGGGGCGAAGCAGCTGCAAAGAAACGTCCAAAACGCGGGCTACAGGGGCGAAACGACGAGCAGCAGTTTGGGGGGGGGGAAGCAAACAAAGAAGCACCAGCATAGGCTGCCGGGGCTAGCAGCTGTTTGACGCTGGCACAGGAAAGGGCGGGAAAATCTTTTCAGCGCAAGGAAAAATTTAAAGCAAAACTGTGCTGGCAGGGTAAAGCGGCGGCGACCAAAGGTCCGCCCGGAGGCGGCTTACACTCGCTACCCACACAGAATCCCCCAATCCTCTTCAATATAGAATTTAAAGAGCAAACAAAGTATCTTTTTTTTCCTTTTTTTTTTAAATCACTAATTTTAACCGTCACTGAAGCAAGCACACACCCCACCTCCCTAGCTTTAATCACACACGCGTACATACCCAAAGGAACGATACCAGGAGGTAGCTCTCTATCCTCAGTCCTTTGAACTGGATTAAGTGAAATGGATTAATTGAGGAGGCTGCCGTCCCCAGCGGGACCCTCCACCCGGATCCCTCATCCCCGTCTGACCGTGCCACGTGGTCCTCTGTCTATGGATCCCATGGTGTCAGGAGGAGGTGATCAGCGAAGCAGCTGCAGGAAAGCTGCAGGAAACAAAGAGGGTGTGGGTTGGGGCTGCCAGGCCCAATATTGGCTCCAGTAGCCCCACCCCTTGTAGACGAATCACCTGCGTCAACAGGTAAGCCTCGACTCTCTTCCCCCCAGGTCCGCAAAATTTCTCCCCGCCCACAGCTGCGCGTGCTCAGGGGAAGGTCCATCTCCCTCCATTACAAGTCAGCTTTCCCAACTTTACCTCCTGCTTCCCTTAACCATTGGCTAACTTCTTTAGTTCCTGAAACCCTCTCCCCTTAATTCCAAAGCATGGGCCCCATCTCTCTTCAGTTCCCCATACCACCCACTTAGTTCCTCTGTACCCCAATTATCCAGCACCTTACAAGATATCTCTTCTGCCTAGCCAGCCAGCCAGCCAGCCAAATCAGTTCCCAGCCAGCAAGAGGAGAGTCCCAGCTATCTCTTGTCCCTACCCCTTTCGTTTCCCTCCATGCCCTTCCCTGGGTAACCCCCTAGCTAGCTTCTCCCCTTCTCTTCTCCTCCTCCCTGTTAAACCTAAGTTGGCTATATGCTCCACTCCACAGAGGACAGTCCTCTATTTGAAAGTATCTTCCTCCTCTGTTTCAAGGGCTGTCCAATACAAGTCCAGTTTAAAGATCAAAAACTGCAAGAAGGGAGAGGCAGGGGCCTAGAAGTTGCCCATCATCAACAGTTAGCACCTGAACCGCAGATGAGCAGGCACACAGGTCTTCTGGGCACAGCCTTCCCCATTATGGTAGGATGTGCTGTATTTCTATTTAAATTGTAGTAATTATTTCTAAATGCACTTCTCTACCTATAAATTAGCACAAGCAAATCTGATGCAAATCTGCCCCTTTTTGTCGTATTTTTTGGTGATGTGTTTCCTCTTTTTTTGGCGATGCCACCCTATTTAAGCATCATCTTTTTGGACCAGTGGGCACATTTGGGAATTTAAGAAACTGTTGTGGGCACCACCACAAAATGGCTCCCCCAGAGGATGTCGCTAGTCACATAATGACTGCCGTGGGGGCTGCATAGTCAAAAGTGAGCTAAAGAGGTGTGTGTGTGTGTGTGTGTGTGTGTGTGAGAGAAATAGCAAAGCTAGAGGCTGGGAGGGGAAACAACAAGTCAAAGGGGTAGAGAAAGAGCAAGGATAGAGGCTGAGAGAGGGGAGAAACTGCAAGGTAAGGAGGTGAGAAGAGCAATAGCAAAGATGGAGACTGGGTGGGGGAGAAACAGTGAGCTAAAGAGGTGGTGGTGGGGAAATAGCAAGTCTAGAAGCTGGGAGGGGAGGGGGAAATAGCAATAGCGCCCTTTTTCAAATACCATCACTGCCTAGGACCAAACTAACCATTCTCCTAGCCATGCACAGCAGGCCTGAAGGCGGCCTAAACGTGCAGAGGGGGCCCGCCAAAAATGTCGTGGGGGGGCAGTTCATCTGGTTTGCAGGTCTTTTACAACATTGTAAACTATTTTTGAATTATTTGTTTGTAAAAAAGGGGGGTCAGATAAAATTTGGTGGGGGGGGCAGCCCCGCAGCCCTCCCGCGGCTACAGGCCCGACGCATAGAGGAGCTACGTGTGACTGTTTCCTCCACTCTCCTGCGTGCGTGGGAAGACCCGCTTCGGATCGGGATCCTGGCGCGTTGAGAGAGGGAAGTTGAAGCGCCCCCGCCGCCCATTTTCGTCCCGCCGCGTATCGGACCCCAAAAAGAAAAACAGGTCTCCATTGGAATCAGCGTTAAGCCCTCAGGCGTGCAATGCGCAGCCCCTAACTCCTCAAGCCGCCGGAAAAGGCCGATGGACTCGGGTGCCGAGAGGCGGCTTGCGGGGAGTCCGGCGGCCTTTTCGTGGCCTCCTTCACGATCTCATTTTCCCCTCAGGCAAGGGAGCCTTTCCGCTCACAGAGAGCGCCGTTCACTTCAAACTTTCCCGCTTTTCTTCCTCCCGCTTTCCCGCCTCTCTCGCTCTTCTGTGCGGGAGACGTGGGTAAATGGACCGGCCCTGTGCCCGTCCCAAGCCTGATATTAGTCTCTCCCATCCCCGCCATGGTGCCTCATCGCATCACGACAGTGACAGAAACCCGTTTAGGCCGAGCAGCGGCAGCTGAGAGAGTCGTAGTAGTGGCAGGGAGGAGGAAGTGGCTCCGGGTAAAATCGAACGGAGCGTCGCCTTGATTCTACCTTCTTCCCCTCCGGCGCTTTCTTTCTCATCGCACTGTTGGGGGGGCGCTGTTGGGGTTTTTTCCTTGTACCCCTGTTCTGATGTTTAGTTAAGCTTGGCTAGAGAATCTTGCCTTCCTGCCTGCCTTCTGTAAGAATTGCTTTTTTGCCTTTCTGTAGAACTGTCTAGCAAAGGAATGTAAGCAAAGGAATGCTGATAAGAAAGCAGGAGACAGTCAAGGAAAGGCGGGGGAAGGGGGGGATTGCTAACATGAGCCTGTTGCCTGTCCTTCGGAAAGTACAGGAAGTTTGCTGTTCAGATAGAAGAGAGAAGTTGCTGTATGTACTAAGAAAGAACAAGATAAAAGATGTTTTCCTTTTCTTTGCATCTGATACAATGCTGTATAAAGGATCCAGAGAAATACTTCGGGGCGCGCTCGATTTGAGATTGCTTGCTTGCTTGCTCCGAGTGCCACTTTGAGATCTCAATTAAAGTTGGTTTCGCTTCTCCACTCCCCCGTGTGTTATTGGGCATTGTTTGTATCCATTGTAAGGCATGATGATCAGTCCATAAAGTAAATTCTTGTCCAAAAACATAAGGCTTGAGCTTGTCCAGAGCCCACACTACTGCCAGACATTCCTTTTGGATCGTAGACAGGTTTCTCTCCCTGGGTAGGAGCTTCCTACTCAGGTAGGCTACTGGATGTTTAACAGAGTCATAGTCTTGTAACAATACTGCACCTATGCCAGTCTCAGAGGCATCAGTAGCCACAATAAAGGTTTTTTCAAAGTCAGGTGCTCTTAACACAGGCTTTGAGCTTAAAATGTCCTTTAGTCTATCAAAAGCTCTCTGACATTCATCAGTCCACACAATTTTGTCAGGTTTACATTTCTTGGTTAAATCAGTCAAAGGTCCAGCAATTTCACCAAAATGGGGAACAAATCTCCTGTAATACCCAGCAAATCCCAAGAATGACCTGACCTGTTTCTTGGTTGTAGGTATGTCCCAGGTTCTGATAGCTTCAACCTTGTCCCATAAAGGTGTGATATGACCATTTCCAACCCTGTGCCCTAAGTATACTACCTCTGGCATTCCAAACTGACATTTGCTTAGTTTTACTGTTAGACCCGCCTCACGTATAGCCTGCAATACTGTTCTTAGGTGTACCAAGTGATCCTCCACATTTTCACTAAATATGGCTATATCGTCGATAAAGGCCACTGCAAATGCACTTAATCCATTTAGCAATCGATTGATTAGCCTTTGGAAAGAGGCAGGACTGTTCCTCAATCCAAAAGGCAACACATTAAATTCGAATAACCCATCAGGTGTGACAAACGCTGTTTTGGGTTTGGCATCTTCATCCAGGCTCATCTGCCAAAACCCCTTGCACAAATCAAGAGTGGAAATTATTTTAGCAGCTCCCAACTGATCTAAAAGGGTATCAGTTCGTGGCATGGGATATGCATCGGGCTTGGTTATCTTGTTTAATTTCCTGAAATCAATGCAGAGCCTGATGGTGTTATCTGGTTTTTTCACCAGGACCACTGGGGCAGACCAGGGGCTCACTCAAAGAGGGTCTGATTACTCCTAACCTTAACATCTCTTCTACCTCCCTGCGTATGTCTCCCAGCACCTTTCCATTTACCCTATAAGGGAGTGACCTTATGGGGAGATTGTCTCCTGTATCAATGCTGTGTACAGCCAAATCCGTTTTCCCTGGTCTGTTCTGAAAGACATCAGAAAATTCTGTTACCACTGACAGTATTCTCCTCCTGTCCTCAAGGTTGAGATGTTCTGACCATCTTAGCTGGTCTGGATTGCACTCTTCTAACCAGTGGTCTAAGATGTCTACTATCTCTTCTCCCCCTGTCTCTAGGTTTTCTTCTGGTACCTTCTGCCCCTGTAAAACTACTCCACTCCTCTCATAGTGTGGCTTCATCATATTTACATGTACTACCCTGGGTCTTTTTTCAGATTTTTCTTTAACCACCACATAGGTTAAATCATCCATTTTCTCTCTGACTGTGTAGGGGCCTTCCCAAGCAGCCTTAAGCTTGTCTTTGCGCAGAGGAAGAAATATCATTACCTGATCCCCTACCTCAAATACTCTAGAGCGTGCCTTTTGATCATACCAGAACTTTTGCACCTCTTGGGCTTTGGTTACATTGGCTTGAACTAGTTTACAGAGTGTATCTAGGGTTTGTCTAAGTTTTAACACATAATCCACCACTGAGGTTTTGTTTTCTACGAGTTTACCTTCCCAGTTTTACCTCAGGAGATCAAGAGGGCCTCTCACTCTTCTGCCATACAACAGCTCAAAAGGTGAGAATCCCATTGATTCCTGTGGAACTTCCCTGTAGGCAAAAAGTAGGTGTTGCAGTTTGTCATCCCAGTCATTTGGGTGTGTGTTCACATAAGCTCTAATCATTCCTTTGAGTGTGGCGTTAAATCTTTCCACCATTCCATTGCATTGGGGGTGATGAGTGGTTTTCAAGTGTTTTACCCCGCAACACTTCCACAGACACCCCATTATCTCGGAGAGGAAATTTGACCCACAATCTGTTAAGATTTCAGAGGGAAATCCAGTTCTGAAAAATATAGTTAGCAAAGCCTCAGCTACATATGGAGCATCTATAGAGGCTAGTGCTACAGCTTCCGGGTATCTTGTGGCAAAATCCACCACTGTGAGGATGTACTTTTTTCCCTTGCGGATGGGTTTAGTGGAAGGCCCTACAATATCCATGCCCACCCTGAAGAAAGCTTCTCCTATAATAGGCAGAGGCTGCAAAGGGGCTTTACTGTGATGCCCTGCCTTCCCCACACGCTGACAGGTTTCACAAGACCTGCAGTACTCTGCTACTTGCTTAGCAATTCCAGGCCAAAAGAAGTTTGCCATGAGCCTTTGTTTAGTCTTGTTTTTCCCCAAGTGCCCTGCGCATGGCACATCATGGGCTAGTTCTAGCAACCTTAGCCGGAATTGGTTAGGTACTACCAGTTGCTTTAGTGGTTCCCAGGTTAACTCTTGGGTTTTTGGTAACCACAGCCTATACAGCAATCCTTTCTCCCAAATAATCTGCTCCCTTCTTTCCTCAGAGAAGGGCCTCTCTTGAGGGAGAGCAACTCTTTTCAGAGGCTCCAAACTAGGATCACTGAGGACTTCCTGCTTGAATTCCTCTACTCCTCTTAAATCAGGAAAAGGGGTCTCTAGCGCCTTCTCCTCTACAGAACCACCTGCCTCGGTTGTTTCTCTGGCTTTCAGGTCTACAGGTTGCATGGAGGCTTGTTCTGTTGTTTCGGTTTGGGGAGGGTCTGGGGTTGGTTTTGGACCTTCCGGAATCACTGTGGGTTGTACCTCTAGTACCTTTTCTTTTACCCCATCAGCTTTTACCTGGTCCTGTCTTGAAGTTTCCTCCCTTTCCTTTTGCTTGCGGGTTACCACACATATTTGAGCTTCTGGGCCCATTATATCCTTTCCCACAATGATAGGGGCAAATTGGGTTGGAGGTTCCATCACCCCAACTTCATACAGACCCCTCCATCCCCTCCATTCTATGGATAACCTTGCTACTGGGACTTCAAAGGAGGGACCATTCACTCCCTGGATCTCAATAGACATTCCTGGTACCAAATCTTCAGGTGTCACCAAATCTGCTCAGATCAGAGAAACATCAGCTCCAGAATCCAACATTGCCATAATGGTCTTATCCTTTACATAAACAGGTTATTTAAACTGATTATTAACCTCCTCCCTGTTGGTGATCACAAAACCACAATTATAAGGTTTTTTTATGCTTGCTACCCCTTGTGGCTTGGTTTGTTCGGGTTTAGGACTACCTAGGTTAGCTGGTGTTATTGCTTGTAACTTGGGGCAGCTACTCTTGATGTGGCCTGTCTGACCACACGAATAACAGGCACGGTCTCTGGGGTGAGAAGGATCAAAAGGAGGTTTTTTGAACTCCTTTTTACTTGGGGCTTCCCATCCCCCCCCCTTCTTCTCAGACTCAATCCTGGGGCCTAACCCTTCCCGGTTTTCAATCAGTTTGTCAGCCATTTCTGCAGCTTGGTTTACCGTTTCAGGATCTTTATCCTTAACCTTCAGTTTTATTTCTCTGGGCAACCGAAAATAAAACTGATCCAGAGCCATAAGCTCTAGCACCTTTTCCCTGTTGTCAGCTTTTGCTTCATCCACCCATTTTAATAGCAGGTTTTTTAATTTTGTTGCAAACTCTACCATAGATTTACCAGGTTGAGGTGTTAACCCTCTGAACTTTTTTCCTAAAGTGCTCAGGGCCTAACCTGAACCTTTTAAACACCGTTTCTTTGAATTGAGCATAGGAAACAGCCTCCCCCTCTGGCATGCTATTATAAATCTCTGCCAGCTCCACTTTGATTAAATTAGGCACAAACTTCATGTAATCACCCTCCTGCAGTCCCCACTTCTGTGCTGCCCTTTCAAAAGTTTTCAGGAACACTTGTGGGTCTTCTCCTGGGGTGTATGCTGTGAAGTCCTTAGGGGTAACTCTGACAGGCTGCTCCTGTTTCAATTGCATCATCCTTTCCTCGTGTCTGCGTTGTTCCTCTTGGGCCTTAAGTTGCTCCTGCCGCGCCTTTTCCTCGTGTCTGCGTTGTTCCTCTTGGGCTTGCAGTTTCTCCTGGTGCAGCTTTTCCTCATGTCTGCGTTGCTCTTCCCGCACCTTTTCCTCGTGTCTGCGTTGTTCTTCCTGGGCTTTAAGTTGCTCCTGCTGCAGCCGAAGCCGTTCTCACTCTAACCGGGTCTCCTCTTCCTTCTGCTTTGCCACTAGCCGCAGTTCCTGTTCACGGAGCTCCCATTCTTTTGTTTGGGGTCCTGCTACACTAGGGCTAGAGGGTGCAGCTCCTTCTATTGCCGCCTGGGAGATCAGCATAACTTTCAGTTCTTCTGCTGTTTTCTCCTCCCATGGCAAATTGTCCTTTTTACACTGCTCAATCAGGGCAGTTTTGTTCATAGAGAGGTATTGGCTCATTTTAATTGCCTCACTGGGTTCCTATTCCGCAGTCCTGAAGTTAAAACATACACTGCTTTTGCCAGCTCTATTAGTAAAAAACCCAATTACTGTTTGGAGTGCTTAATCTCACTGTTCAGGATCGCTCCGCTGCCACCATCTGTCAAGGTTCCGCTACTGCAGGGACCCCTTGATCTGCCCTTTGGAAGATCTCTGCCTCTTCCCAAAGCCTCTCCCTCTCTAGGAGATCAAATCCTTTGCCTGCTTCCAGTAACGTGGGTGTAGGCTTTTAGACATGGTGAATAAGTCACTCCAAACTCTCAGGGTAAACAACAACACTTTACTTATGATATTAGGGTATTTACTTAATAGAGTGGTTATAATTCAAAAGCAAGTATGATAAAATAAAACAAACAAACAATCCAAGGTTCTCTAGTTTAACTTCAGACTACCTATCTCCTCTGCAGCCAGTCTCTCTCTCCTTCTCTCTCTGCTGTTTCTGCTGTCTGCTGCTAGCTCTCTCTGCAGTCTGCTGACCACACCCCACACATATATAACCTTCCCAGGAATGGAAGGTTATAATCATGTGACCTTGATCAGGAGATTAATTCTTAACTTCTATTGGGTACTAAAACTCTCAAACTCCCCCTCCCATCCTGGAGTGTTTGGGCCTTCAGGCTTCAACTAATCTAGGGAAGTGTTTGGGCCTTCAGGCTTCAACAAACTTAAGCCTGTGTAGGCCTCAATCCTTCACAGGCTCACACAAGAAACATGTAATGCCAGAGCTGGGATCCCTTTCGGCCCCCTCCCCTCCTTCAGCCCCTCCAGAGCTTGGTGGTCCCTCATGCCCCTCTCACCCTAAGGAAGTGACAATGGAGAGGGCTGCTGGGAGAATGTACCCTCTCTTGACTGAACCCGTTGTTACTCACCCTGCCACAACCCAAAGAGGAGCAATGGTAGAAACTGTAATGCGGCACCAGCCCTGGACTCCTCTTAAAATTGCTGCATTTAAATTCCAGGTGGGGTCTTACTCAAATGACCCCGTGCGTGTCTTGGATTTAGTAAAAAGCATTTTTATCCAGTACAGTCCCACCTGGAGTGACATTAAAGCACTGTTTGGAACCCTCCTGACAGAAGTAGAATGCCAAGCTGTAATTCAGACAGCCCACACAGAAGCTGCCAGGCGACACGCTGCGAATCCAGCTGCGTTCCCCGCCCCCCCGACTTGCCTTGCCATGGGACACAGACCCAGGCTGGTTTCCAAATGCTCCAGCCCACGCTCTCGCCCTGGGCCAGTTTCGGGACCTATGCCTGTTTGGCCTTCAGCATGCAGTTGCAAAAACTGACAACTGGGCAAAAGTCCATGAGACTTACCAGGAAGAGAAAGAAGCCCCTGGGGCTTTTCTCCAGCGCATCCGGGATGCGATCAGGCACCACACCCGCTCAAACCCTGATGACCCTCAGATAGATGCCATAGTAAAGACTGTTTTTACCACTCATGCAGCCCCAGACTTAAAGAAAAAGCTGCAAAAGATAGACAATATGCTAAACAAGCCTATGGCTGAATTGCTAGCAGTGGCACAAAAGGCATATGGATCAAGGGCACAGGAAAAGGAAAAGAGGCAAGTCAAACTGATGGCAATTGCAGTGAGAGAAGCTCAGAATGATCCCCTTGGAGGGAAAGGGCAGGGACAACAGGGGCAGAAGGGGCAGCAAGGTGGACGTGGAAGGGGGCACCCTGGGCCACGGCAGCGGAGGCTAGGACGAGACCAGTGTGCTCTGTGCCGCAAGATTGGCCATTGGAAAAATGAATGCCCAGAAAGAGGGCAGACCCCCATGATGGCACAGCAGGAGGAAGAACAATAGGGGAGTCAGGGGAAACGGGCCTCCCTACCTCCGGAACCCTGTCTAAAGATGAAAGTAAGGAAATTAGAGATGGACTTTCTTGTAGATTCAGGAGCAGCCCGAACAGCAGTCACCCAGCCCCTGCCCCTCCCCATTGAAGAAACTCTGACTGTAGTAGGTGCCACAGGAAAAGGGGTGAAGTGTCCTGTGTATGCTCCAGCAGAATGTGCCCTTGGTGAGCAAGCAGTAGCCCATCGTCTTTTGTACCTGCCTGATTGCCCTACGCCTCTACTGGGAAGGGATCTCCTATGCCGGCTAGGGGCAACCTTGCATTTTACCCCTGAAGAAATAACCCTCACCCTGCCACCAGAAAATGCATGGGCTATGGTATTAACTCAAAAGGAAACCATACCCCAGAAACCCAGCTATGACCCTGCATGGGAAGCAATGAAAGATCAGATCTACCCCTTGGTATGGGCAACAAACAGCCCAGGGAGGGCGTCCCACGTGGTCCCGGTGGTGATCCAGCTTCTCCCAGGGAAGACTCCATGCAGAATTCGGCAGTATCCCATAAAGAGGGAAGCGGTGCTGGGGCTCCAGGGGACTATTGATCACTTCTTGGCATGTGGGGTGCTCCGGGAATGCCAGTCTCCCTGGAACACCCCCATTCTCCCTGTAAAGAAGCCTGATGGTACCTGGCGCTTAGTGCAAGACCTGCGAGGGGTAAACGAGCGCACAGTAACCCTTCACCCCCTTGTTCCAAACCCATACACCCTGCTAGCTTCAATTGGAGAAAGATACTCGTGTTTCACTGTTTTAGACCTGAAGGATGCTTTCTTTGCCATTCCAGTAAACCAAATGTCACAAGAGATTTTTGCTTTTGAGTGGGAAACTGAGGAACGGTCCAAACGTCAATTTTGTTGGTCGGTTTTGGCTCAAGGTTTCAAAAATTCACCCACTCTGTTTGGACAAGCATTGGCTCGGGACCTAGAAGAATGGGACAATGAAGAGGGGGTACTGCTTTTGCAATATGTGGACGATCTTCTAATAGCAGGAGAAGGGGTGGCCCCAACCCTTCAAGCTACAGTGAGCCTGCTAAATTTTGTTGGACTAAGGGGGTACCGAGTATCTGAAAAGAAGGCGCAGATAGGGCTGCCCCAAGTGTCCTATTTGGGCTTTCACATAAGCCAAGGAAAAAGAGAGCTCTCCCGGGAAAGGAAGGAAGCAATCTGCCAAGTGCCCTTGCCCACTTCTCGCAAGCAACTCCGAGCATTCTTGGGGATGGCCTCATTCTGCCGAATGTGGATTCCTGACTTTGGGGTATGGGCTAAGCCATTGTATGAATCACTAAAGGGAGGGGAGCAGGACCCCTTTCATTTGGCCCCTGAAGCAGAACGGGCCATGACTATCCTGAAGCGGAAGCTGATCGAGGCCCCCGCCCTGGGGCTTCCCAATTTGGAAAAGGACTTTCAGTTGTATGTACATGAGCGAAAGGGGATTGCTTTGGGGGTCCTCACCCAAACCCTGGGGCCATACAAAAGACCAGTAGCATACGTGTCAAAGCAGTTGGATACAGTTGCCAAAGGGTGGCCAACTTGTCTGAGGGCGGTTGCTGCTACTTCTATTGCCTTGGAAGAAGCTCAAAAACTTACCCTGGGGTCCCCCATAATTGTGTACACACCACACATGGTGAAGGCTTTGCTAGATGCAAAAGGAGGGTTGTGGTTGACTCAAGCCCGAATGGCTCGCTACCAAGCCAAGCTAGTGGAGGGAGCTGGAGTAACTCTCCTTCCTTGCAACACTCTAAACCCTGCCACCCTCCTTCCTGAGACAGGAGAAATTGAGCATGATTGTTTGCAGACTGTTGAAACCCACTTTTCCAGCCGAGTGGATTTAAAGGACATCCCTCTTGAGAATGCAGATGAAATTTGGTTTACTGATGGGAGCAGCCAGGTTCTCCAAGGACTACGCTGTGCCGGCTATGCTGTGGTCAGCCTCCATGCCATTGTAGAAGCCAAAGCCCTGCCTCCAGGGACCTCAGCGCAAGTGGCAGAAGTGGTTGCCTTGACAAGGGCGCTAGAACTGGCTGAAGGGAAAAGAGTCACCATCTACACCGACAGCCGCTACGCGTTTGGAGTGGTGCATGCCCATGCTGGACTGTGGAAGGAAAAAGGGATGATGACAGCAGAAGGGAAGCCAGTCAAAAATGGAAAACAAATTCAGCAGCTGCTTGAAGCCATCCAGAAGCCGGCTGAGGTTGCAGTTGTGCACTGCTATGCACACCAAGGAGGAAACCAAGATGTGGTTAAAGGAAATGCCCAAGCTGATCGAGAGGCCAAGCGGGCGGCAGTGAGAAAGAAAGAAGAAGGGGGAGAAATGGTGGAAGCGGCCCTCATTCCTGCAGTGGAATTGCCTTCGGCAGTTCGGCTGCAGAATACACACAAGAAGATAAGAAGTTGGCACGTTCCCTTAAGCTGAAAGAAAAAGATGGCTTGTGGATGTCAGAGGAAGAGAAAATTCTACTTCCCAAGAATGTCTTGCTTCCCATCCGTCGCCAGCTCCACCAATCCACCCATGCTGGAAGAGAAAGTTTGGTTGCATTGGCAGAGAAGTACTTCCTCACTGAAGGAGCCCGCCGAGCTGCAATGCAAGTGGTGGCTGAGTGTTTGACCTGCCAGAAGAACAACCCGAGACCCGGAGGAGTGAGGCAGCCAGCAGCTCTTCCCCCTACTTGGGGACCTGGCATGGTGTGGCAAATAGACTTTACTGAGTTCCCACGGGCCTGTGGATATCGCTATTTGCTCGTGATAGTGGATAGGTTTTCAGGGTGGGTGGAGGCTTTTCCTTGTAGAAGGTGCACAGCACAGGCAGTGGCCCAAAAACTGCTGAAGGAACTAATTCCCAGATTTGGCCTGCCTTATCACTTGGAATCTGACAATGGAACTCATTTTGTGGCAAAGGTAGTTCAAACTGTGGCAAAAGCCTTGGGAATAGACTGGAAGCTCCACACCCCCTACCGACCCCAGGCCAGTGGGGTGGTGGAGCGCTTCAACCGGACCATAAAGAGACATTTGTCCAAGTTGTGCCAGGAAACTCAGCTGAAATGGCCTGATGCCCTCCCTTTGGCCCTTTTGCGTGTCAGAGCCCTGCCCAAGGGGAGGACGGGGCTAAGTCCCTTTGAAATCATGTTTGGAAGGCCCTGGCCAATTAATGGGATCCCGGCTCTGGTAACTGAATGGGTAGTGGGAGGGCAACTCATTGCTTCCTATTTGCGTTCGTTGTCTGCTGTTTTGCTTTCTCTTCACAGGATTGTAAAAGATGCCCAGCCCACGCCCCTGGATGGCCCCATTCATAACCTCCAGCCGGGAGACTTCGTCTTGGTCCGGACATGGAAGGATGAACCACTGAAAGAAAAGTGGGAAGGGCCTCTTCAGGTGTTGTTAATCAGCCATACTGCGGCGAAAGTGGAGAAGAGGAAGAACTGGATACATCACACCAGACTGAAGAAGGTTCCAGCCCCTGAGGAGTGGACTGTGTCTCCTGTCTCATCAACTGATCCAGAGGACTTGGGACTCAAACTTTTGTTCAAAAAGCAAAAATAATGGACTGGTGGAAAATATTGGTGCTGTTGGTGCTCCCTGTAAAGGTCGAGACTGTACATCCACATCTGGGAGCACTGAAGACGTTGGTAAAGTGGACTAATCTTACTAACTGTTGGATATGTGAAAAAATGCAAGAAGAACCTGGGGAACCCCCATTAGAAGGGTTGCCTGTTACCCCACAGTGGTGGGAAAAGCGGAAGCAGGTGGGGTGGATTCCCCGATGGGTCTCCCAGGGGTGGGAGGAACAGGGGCTACCCAGGGATGGATCTTTAAAACAGCCATCAGAATCAAAAGGAGGGAGAGTTCAGTGGTGGACCCGAAGTTTTCCCTCCACAGGAACCCCCCTTGGAAACACCCTTAAGCTTTCTGAGCCCCATCCCTTATGCTTTGAGGTAGAGGGCCCGGTGGGAGGAGGGCCAGAAGTAGGATGGATTAACAGTGCCTTATGCCAACACATTGTTTGGTTTAATCCCAGAAATGGAGAATGGAAGATAGATTCTGTCCACAATGCTAAATTCCCCACCATGTCTGCCAAGCAGGCAGAGGGACTGGCTGAATGCAGGGACACACACTTCCAGCTTCCAGCTGATGATTACACGCTTAAGGTAGCTTCCATGGAATACCTTAACTTTACAAGTCAAAATCATGCTTCAGCTTTCTTTGTTAAAAATGGATACATGTATGGGAATGTTTCCTCATATGATTCTAAAGATTCCAAAGCAACCTGCACTAACACCACAATTCGAGGCCTGTTAGCTGAACTCTGGCGCTCAGCTGCTTGTGCCTGGTGGAAGAACACCACTCACCCACAAAAGTGGACACTTCCCCATCTCTCATTAAAGAAATCTTGTCATAATTTCTTTAGAGCAGGAGATGAAGAAGATCCCCGGCATGTGTGGGCTCAACACCTGGTGGGCAAGGCCGAGGAAATGCTCTGACCCTATTGTTACAGGAACCTGAGTTGTATTTTCTATGTGGTTCAAAGTTCTATAAAGGGCTACCCCCACGGTGGACTGGTAGATGCACTGTAGGGTACCTTGTTCCTAATTTGTTAATGCTCCCTAACATTTCCTCAGAAATCCCCACCAACTTGGGAAGCTTTGTGCACAGAACCCGCAGAAACACTTTAAATCCTTTAGTAGAAAGAGGAACTGGATTCCATGCCTTCACAAGGGCTTTTCTGCCGTGGTTAGGTGTGGCAGAACTCGAGCGGGCAATCACTAACGTGTCAAAAGGACTTGAAGGGTTCCAAGCTACCCTTTCTGCTATTTCTGCTGTCCAAAGAGAGGTTAACTCCCTGGCAGAGATGGTCATGCAAAACCGACGGGGGTTGGATGCAGGGCCGGATTAAGATAGGGGCTATTGGAGCTGCAGCTCCAGGCCCCTACCACAAAATCGGCCCACTGCGGGGCGTTGCCGGACACGGCGCCGGCGCAAAACAGGGCGGCACGATGCTGCAGGGCAGCGCCTGAACCGGGGCGACACCACTTCGCCGGCAGAGAGGCCTCGGAGAAGCGGCGCCTGCAGCAGCAGCCCAGAAGGATGCGGGCCTGCGGGAAGCACCTCCTGCCCTGCCCTGCCGCCGCCGCCGCGCGCTTGGCCAGGCGGGCCCGTCCTCAGCGGCTCCTCCGGAGAACGCCGCCAAGCGCCGCGGAGCCAGGGCACGATCGAGCAGTCCGGCCCGCCTGGAACTGCGGCGTCGGCGTCCGGGGCTCCTTCCTTCCACGCAGACCCCTGCGGGGCGGGCGGGCGGGCGGCAGCATCAGCCTCCCTGCATCGGGGCGGGGCCCGGCCGGTGGGAGGGCGCCCTTGGAGCAGCCGGCTGCTCACCGGGTGGGGAAGCCGGTTCTGCTGCGCAGGCAAGGGAGCCGGCAAGGGAGCCGGGGTGTGTGTGTGTGTGTGTATGTGTGTGTGTGCGTGTGCGCTGGACGCCCCCGTGGCCCCAGGCATGCTGCTGGTCGCCCGGAGCGGGGCTGACGGTTCTGCAGCGGTGCGGAGGGCCCCACAAGCAGAGGCGGGGGGGGCCTTGCCGGAGCTCTCTCAAGCCAGCGGGAGGCGGCTGGGCTCCCCCTTACCCACTGCCAGCCCCCCCCTTACCTTGCCTTGGCAGTAGCATTTCCTCTGAGTAAAATATTTGCAGGGTGCTTGGGGACTTTAATCATACGCCTTTCCCAAGCCCACTGCAGTATCCTGCTCAGGAGACAGGCTGGGGCCCATCGAGGTTGGTGCTGGTTGCTGCAGCACCTTTTCTTCCTTATTTTTTAAAAAAATATGTTATACTCTGCGAGCACCTGTATGGGCAGGTGCACGGTTATAGATGCTCATCTTTTTATTTTTTAAAGACTTATTTCAAACTAATTATTTACTAAATTTATTTTAGAGTATTGTTATCCCGCTCCTCAGTCAAATAGACTCCTGGCGGGGCTTACATATGATCAGTAAAGGAAGACAGTCCCTGCCTGCAGGCTTACAGTCTAAAAAGACACAGCACACAAGGAAAAAGGAATAGGGAGGGATGAGGGATGAAAAATAACAATGCAATCCTGTGCATCTTTAGCCAGAAGTAGTAAGTCCTTCAAGTCTCAGCATCTGCCAGCTGGCCATGCTGGCTGAGGTATTCTGGGAGTTATAGGCCTTATTTCTGTCTAAACCTGCATAGGACCTTTTTCTCCTTGGGGGCTAATGAGCATGAACATGTTTTTTTCAGGTGCAATTTTGACTAGGGAAAAGATTTGGATTAACTGTGTGTGTGTGTGTCTCTCTCTCTCTCTCTCTCTCACACACACACACACACACACACACACACACTTCCCCCATCAAATTTATGGAGGAGAAGGATATCAATGGCTACTAGTCCTGATGGCTCTATGCTATCCAGTATCGGAGGCAGTATGCCTATGTACACCAGTTGCTGGTGTGAAGGCTAAATGCAGGTTGCTTGTTGCTAGTTGAAAGCAATATTTGGAGTTTGTGAATGACCTTAACTTTGTTGACTGTGTAACTTCTTTGCTGACTGTTCTTCTTTGCTGACTAAAATATTTAATTTGTTTTAATATAAAATTGCATCTTCATTTTATTTATTTCCATAAAAAGGCCCAGCAAAATCCTCAGCACCAGGCCCATAATGCTCTTAATCCGGCCCTGGTTGGATGTTCTGTTTGCCCAGAGTGGGGGTGTGTGCGCAGCCATGCATGAACATTGTTGCTTTTATATCAACAAAAGTGGACTCATAGAAGAAGATGTTACAAAAGTTAAACAAGCAGTTAAAGTGTTCCAAAAGGTCGCTGAGGACAATGTAGATTGGTGGGACTGGGGAAACTGGAGGACTTGGATAAGAAGTCTATTATCATCTTCAGTCATGATTGCAATTGCTATTTTGTGTTTCTGTTGTTGCATGCAACTCTTGCCTCTGTGCAAAGATTGGTGCCGTCTCTTGACACCACAAGCTCCTGCTGAGCAAATGTATGTAGATCTCAGACCACCATACTCCTCTGAGTATGTTAATCGCTTTTTAAGTTCTCAGTACCTGCAGATGAATTCCCTTAATCCTTCCCCTATGCCCATACCAAGAGAAAGGGAAAAGTAAGTGAGAACACTCGGGCTATGTGAGTATATAGGATTGAGTGTTCTCAAAGGAGGGAGTTGTTGGGGGGGCGCTGTTGGGGTTTTTTCCTTGTACCCCTGTTCTGATGTTTAGTTAAGCTTGGCTAGAGAATCTTGCCTGCCTTCTGTAAGAATTGCTTTTTTGCCTTTCTGTAGAACTGTCTAGCAAAGGAATGTAAGCAAAGGAATGCTGATAAGAAAGCAGGAGACAGTCAAGGAAAGGCGGGGGAAGGGGGGGATTGCTAACATGAGCCTGTTGCCTGTCCTTCGGAAAGTACAGGAAGTTTGCTGTTCAGATAGGAGAGAGAAGTTGCTGTATGTACTAAGAAAGAACAAGATAAAAGATGCTTTGTTTTTCTTTTGCATCTGATACAATGCTGTATAAAGGATCCAGAGAAATACTTCGGGGGGGTGCTCGATTTGAGATTGCTTGCTTGCTTGCTCCGAGTGCCACTTTGAGATCTCAATTAAAGTTGGTTTCGCTTCTCCACTCCCCCGTGTGTTCTTGGGCTGGGCATACACACTGAGGTCTGAATCACTTTGCCGGGAGAGGACACCTTCTTGGGTGCCGGCAACAGCACCTAAACACGAAGTTCAGAGCAGAGAGAGGAGAAGGGGGAAGAAGAAAAAAGAGCGCTTAAATGGCGTCTGCTCAGGCTAAGCCCTTGATAAAACGTTCAGGAGGAGTTGGTGTCAGGGCTCCAGTGGCGCAATCGGTTAGCGCGCGGTACTTATACAGCAGTACGCAGCAGAGTGATGCCGAGGTTGTGAGTTCGAGCCTCACCTGGAGCACATGTCTTTTGAGACCGCTCACTTTTGGGATACTTCGGTGTATTTGCCAGCAGTCGCTTGCTATTGTTGCTACGGAGACACGGATTCTACAAGGAAGAATTAGCCGGCTGTTACATGCATACGGTGATAGGGGAAGGAGGGGAAAGAAAGAAGACAGTTGGAAGCGCTTCCTGCATGAATGAATGCAACCAACCAACCTTTATGACAAATCAGGATGCAAATATACAATACAAAGATGCAAATGCAGTAACCTGAAAATTGTTTATCATGCTGCAAGCTACTGTTTAGTGAAATCATAACCCTGAGAATTAGGCTGCAATCCTATACCCACTGAGCTTGAACTCAAGGGAACTTAATTCTGAGTAGACATAAATAGGGTTGCAATGTTAGACAGATTTGCTTTGTGCCTTCCTATATTTTGGTGAGCTATTAAGAATCTTTTGTCACTGTTATAGTTTCTCACTAATTGTGTTCCCTACTAATTAATATGTGGGTCTGTCAGAAAAGTGGTAAATGAATAAGAATACCCCCAAATCTGGAACAGGAGAGGTATGAGTTTTGCTTCCAATATATGCTTCATTTTTTATTTGGAAACAATATTGGGAATGATCAAGCCAAAGTTGAACTTTAAAAAATTATTCTAAAATCAATGAGGAAATCAAACGAATGCTGATCTCTCCCCCAGTGAAATCCTAGAATTAGGTGTTTGGCTCAGTTGTCCTCATTGTGTATGTTGTCATAGGGATTGTTAGTACAGATTGCTTCAGAAGTAATTTATTCTACATCCAATCTTTCTTTCCGCACAACACAGAAGTAAGCTCTACTCAAATAAATGAGACTCAAAAGTTTTTATTGTATTGCTACCTGTGTTGGGATTTTATTTATTTATTTATTTATTATTTATTTATTTAATACATTTTTATACTGCCCAGTAGCCGAAGCTCTCTGGGCGGTTTACAACAGTTAAAATCATAAAATACAATATAAAATATAAAATTTAAAACCACAGATTAAAAACAAACAGCAGAGCTAGTAGCAACAGTTATAATAATGGAATTAAAAACAACTACAAGATCAAAATGATTAAAATGCCTGGGAGAACAGAAAGGTCTTCACCTGGCGCCGGAAATAATACAAAGTAGGCGCCAGGCAAACCTCTTTGGGGAGCTCATTCCATAACCGGGGTGTAAAGAGTATAAAAGTAATTGAAAGTTTGACCACTAGAGGACTCTGGATGAATACGTTAATGAGAAAGCAGTATGCAGACAAGAAATGTAAGTTTGGGGAGGGGCCTCTGGTAGGAAGGTTTGCTAACGTGGGTTAGCTTGCTGTAAAATGCTTATTTGTGTTATGACAAATTTCTTTATGTTTAGAACAAAATATGAAACTGTAAGCAGTCCAGGACATTGGAGAAATTATTTTTGTTTAAAGTAACATTGAGGAAGTATCCCTGAGGAAGACAACGAAATGGGAATACAAACCGGTTTCCTGTAGGACTATAACCTCAAGGTGACAACGACTATATATAACCTGGTGGTCTGTTTACCATTTGGTAAGAAGAAAAAAGAAATAAGAAAAAACAACGCTGGTTATAGGAAGGACTTTATTCTGGATAGCCAGGACTTTTGAAAAAATTGAAATAATTATTTTGAGAAAAAATTGTAAAATTGAAATAATTGAATTATAGACATTGTATTTAATGTTCATTTGTAATGAATAGAAATTTGTACAGTTTAAAGAATTATTGGAATTATTTTGATCACGGTGGCCTAGGCTTTTTGTAACCCAAGCCGTTTAGGGCTTTAAATGTTAGCACCAGCACTTTGAATCGGGCCCAGAAACAGACTGGCAGCCAGTGCAGATGAGAAAGCACTGGCATAATATGTTCTCGTTGGCCAGTCCCCGTTAATAATCTCGCTGCCCTATTTTGGACCAGCTGAAGTTTCCGGACCGTTTTCAAAGGCAGCCCCACATATAACGCATTGCAGTAATCCAAACGAGAGGTTACCAGAGCATGGATAACTGTAGCTAGGCTATCTCTGTCCAGATAAGGACATAGTTGGTATATCAACCTAAGCTGATAAAAGGTGCTCCGTGCCGAGTTGACCTGTGCCTCGAGTGACAGTTGGGGATCCAAGAGCACCCCCAAACTACGAACCTGATCCTTCAGGGGGAGTGTAACCCCATCCAGAACTGGTTGAATATCACTTAGCCGGGCAGACGAACCACCCACTAACAGTACCTCCGTCTTATCTGGATTGAGTCTCAGTTTATTAGCCCTCATCCAGTCCATTACTGTCTCCAGGCACTGATTCAGAACAGCCACTGCCTCACCTGGATTAGATGAAAAGGATAGAGCTGGGTGTCATCTGCATATTGATGACACCTTAGCCCACACCTCTGGATAACCTCTCCCAGTGGTTTCGTGTAGATGTTAAACAGCATAGGGGATAAAATAGAGCCCTGTGGCACCCCATGGCATAACTGCCAAGGGACAGAGCAGTAATCCCCCAGCACCACCTTCTGGAATCGGCCACCCAAGTAGGATCGGAACCACTGGAGCGTAGTGCCTCCAACTCCCAACCCAGACAACCTATCCAGAAGGATACCATGGTCGATGGTATTGAAAGCCGCTGAGAGGTCCAAGAGAATCAACAGGGTCGCACTCCCCCTGTCCCTCTCCCGGCAGAGGTCATCCCACAGGGCGAGCAAGGCAGTTTCCGTTCCAAAACCAGGCCTGAATCCAGATTGAAATGGATCTAGATAGTCCATTTCATCCAAGAGAGCCTGGAGTTGACCAGCAACCACCCGCTCAAGCACCTTGTCCAGGAATAGGATATTAGCTACCGGCCTGTAGTTATCAACATCATCCAGGTCCAGGTTAGGCTTTTTGAGGAGTGGCCTAATCACCGCCTCTTTCAAAGAGGCCGGCACCACTCCCTCTCTCAAGGAGGTGTTTACAACCTCCTGGACCCAGCCAGCTATCCCCTCCTTATTTGATGTAATAAGCCATGACGGGCAAGGGTCAAGCAAACAGGTGGTCGACCGGACTTGGCCAAGCACCTTGTCCGCATCCTTGGGCCTCAATAACTGAAATTCATCCAATAAAACTGGACCAGACGGTGCTCTGGACACCTCTACTAAAGGAGCTGCACTAACTGTGGTGTCCAATTCATGACAAATTTGAGAGACTTTATCTTCAAAGTGCCGTGCAAACTCGTCACAGCGTGCAACCAAGGGTTCTATCATTTCTCTTGCTGGCCCAGAGTGTAAAAGGCCACGGACCACTCAGAAAAGCGCCGCTGGACGGCACGGAGAAGATGCAATGGTGGTGGAAAAGAATTCTCTCTTTGCCACCCTCACCGCCACAGAGTAGGCTCGATAACGAGCTCTAACCTGTGTTCGGTCAAATTCAGCACGAGTTCTCCTCCACCTGCATTCCAGCCATCTTCCCTCTTGCTTCATTGCCCTCAATGTTGGGACAGCCCCATGGTTGTCATGGCAGCCATGAAGTCCTGAGCCGCCCCGGACACAGCAGTCTTGGCATGGAAATTGAAGTCCCCCAGAACCATCATCCTAGGGGTCCTCAACACCAAGTCCGAGACCACCACCGTCAGCTCAGGCAGCGGGGTGGGCGGTACACCAGCAGAATCCCCAGTCTGTCCTGAGTACCCAACACAAGATACAGACACTCGAGACCTGCACTCAAATGAACAGGAAGCCTAGAGAGGGAGATAGAATCCCTATAGACCACAGCAACACCCCCTCCCCGACCCTCGAGTCGATGCTGGTGCTGCACCGAGTACCCAGTAGGGCACAGCTGGGAGAGAGTAACCCCACCCAGTCCCCCCACCCAGGTCTCGGTAATACATACCAGGTCAGCCCCCACATCCACAATCAAATCATGGATGAGGGAGATTTTAAAAATAAATGAAGCTAGAACACTGCTTGCATGTGGTGAAGTGCTGTGCAAACGTGCCATTGGTTTTCTTCTACAAAGGAAACCCACCATGAGAATCAAGTCTGGTACTGCCCCATCCATGGTGGTGGCTGGGATCCTTGGATGTTTTGACGCTCCTGCTATGAAATGTTCAAGCTGCTACTTCCAAGGCTGAACAAGGGGCAGCATCAGGTCATGTCCTGTACTGTGAGTACCAAGCCTAGTCTCACTGTCCCTTTGTCCCATGATGGCAATCTTGCAATCCAAAAGCCTAATTTCTCCCTACCCATCAAAATGATGGGTACTATTGTTAGTCCTTGATAAATGGGTGTCAAAGCTGTATGTATGCTCTGAAAAAAAGAGCAGAATATGGTGTTGGGTGAATTCACTTTCCTCAGAATGGTAGCTTTCATTTTAAAATAAAAGGTAAGTTTCTAACCCTCATGGCTGATTTTTAAAAATGTATTTATTTGAAGATTTATATACCATCCTTACACATGCATATTATGCTTGAAAGGGTGCATACCCTTTGACACCTTAGAACCCAGAGGGATTTCTGAATATGATTTAGAGGATGCAGATGGAGCTTCAGTGCCCTACTTAGCTCTTTGTGCCACTGCATGACTAGCAGAAGCAGAATAATTGTTACAAAATAGTAAAAAATGTGAAACAAATTATGCAGAATAAGACAACGTATGCATATTTGCTTATTTTGTATAATTAGTACAGGTTGTACATTCAACTTTTCAAAATGCAGAATATGGGGTGCCTCAGGGCAGAATTTATTGATTTAGTTTAGTATAAAATACCCACAGGTCTATGAAGTGACCTAATTCTCAGGACTCTTGTTTACAATAAATATTACAACGCCCTTTGAAAATATAAAATGCTATATGCATGCTAAGTAGTAGTTTCAGCATGAAGGTAGGTACACATGCAGGAGTTGGAGAGGCCTCTGGCTGTATTGCATGTTTAAATGATGTCAGAGCAACTAGTACTGTCTATTATGTTTCCTGTGTAGTCATTGTCTCACAGTTCAGGCTTGGGCCTCTCTGAATTATCTTTTCTTTTCCCTTTTTTGCACAATAAACATACTGGTCCAGCTGTAGTCATGCTTTAAAAATATTTACACTTGATTAGTTGTGTCAGATTGTGAGTAGGGAAGTGCATCTGAATGTATATTTCAATGTGCATCCCTTTGAAAGCAAGGCAGTGGGAGAGCTGGCATTCACAGATGCCTATTTCGTTGTATGTCCTATTTACAGCAACAGTTTCTGATCTGCCAATTGATCCATACATGGAAGCCTGTTTACATGTGTATATTTCCTTGGCTGAAATTAGGCAACAGGTACTATCACTTTACTGTGGTAGATCCATGTTTTTCCTCAAGGTAGCCTGTCTATGGATAGGATAGTGCATTGTCCCAACAGTAATACCATGGTACAGTAATACCTTGGTTTGAGAGTAACTTGGTTTGAGAGCGTTTTGCAAGACAAGCAAATTTTTAAATATTTATTTAATTTTTTTTAACTTGATATACAAGCAACGTCTTGCAATACAAGTACTGTAGTACGGCTTAAATTAAAAATCTCTGTACAAATTTTTTTGGGAGGATTTCATTTTGATATAAGAGTGTTTTGGATTACAAGCACGTTTCCGGAACGAATTATGCTCTCAATCCAAGGCATGACTGTATTTTGTTGCTGGAAAATGTAATGTTTTCACCCCAAGTACCGTGTTCACTGCAGCTACTGATATTTTGTTGGTGTCTTTGATGCCTATAACATAGACAAAAGAATTAAGCAATTCCGGTATGACTGACTGCAAAAAAAAAAATAACAATCTTATGGAGGGTTCCCCCCACCCATTTAAAAAATTCCAAGAAAATCAAAAGTGATTCAGGTATGACTGATTGCAAATATATAAGCAATCCAATGGAGTCCCCCTTCCCCATTTAAAAAAATCCCAAAGGTGTATCAAATATAGGCTCTTGTCTGAAACCACGTGAATACAAAGGCCTAAGACACCTGTGCGTATAAAGTTAAAAATAGACATTAAACCTGCATAGGACTGCATCCAAGAATCCCAGTGTGAATACAAAAGCCTAAGACACATGTACCTATAAAATTAAAAATAGACATTGTGGGAAAGATCCAAACTTAGTCATACCTTGCATAAAGTCATTGATTTCAATTGGTCTACTCGAAGTATGACTAAGTCTGGATCCAACTGTCTAGTGAAATGACCATCAGTATGATGGAACACATAAGCATGATATTGCAGGGACTGTTGCCAAACTTGATAGCAGTATCTGGAGTGAAAAGCAGGTATCCCCCCTCCTCCCCATATTACAGTCCACTTACTTTACAGTCCAATTCCTTGCAACTCAGTGAGAGCTGCTGTCTGAGAACCAAGCCAGCTATCTTCACAGCCTGCCCTGGGCTCTGTTTCTTAGACACACTACAATATGACAAGGCTGAGAGTGGGCACAAACTGTCATGCACATATTCCTCACCCCACACATATACTGGGCTACATACCCCAACAACTGGTGTGTGAAATAGGTCTATGTGCAGGGCACTGTCCGTGAAATTGGGAACCCTGATTGCCCCAGGATTCCTCATAATGTGGAGCATACAACAGGACCCTTTCACACTGTCAAACACACTGGAGAGCATAGCCAGAGGACAAGTTGGGTGTGAGGCCCAATATGCACATTTCCCCTCGTCCCCAGCACATTCAGTGAATGCGCCACCTGTAACTCCATGACCAAAGAAAATGACAGGTGCTTGGATGAAGAGTCCATGCCTTCAGAGGAAGACAAATAGGACTGGATGATCTTGGTCATAAGCAATAACATTGATGCGCTCAGGTGCAGCATGGACCATGATTCTTCCTGAAGGTGTAGCAGGAGAGATAAGAGGCCCCTTTCCCTTCTCAGGGGGTCCTTTTCATTCCCATATGCTACCATATTGGTAACAATATTTTGTTCAGGGGAAACTAAATGGGTGATCTCCCATAAGACTTCTCTTTGCCCCACCTTTACAGTGAGTGGTGAATGTGGCAATTAGAATCATAGAATTGTGGTGGAGAAATGAGAAAACCTATATACACTACACATACAAAAAAGACCTGCAAAAACTTTTGGGTGTAAGGAACAGGTCAGAGGAAGATGTTCAAGCACTGGCTGCATTCCCTCACATACAACCATGCTCGATTTTCTCAGGGACAAAGTAGGCATGAAGTTAAATGTGTCTTTGTATTTAAGATGCATGGCTTATTTGTTTACTTATAATTTAAAAAGCAGATGGGGGTGGGGATGGTTCATAATGATCATGAACATACCAACCATGGAGGAGCTAACCAGTTCCCTCCTCTTCTATGGTCCTAACAAAAATCACTCCTCTGTAGCTATTTCAATAAGAAGGAAATCTCCCCATTGGCTTGCATGCACACATTCCTACTTATACAAACACCCTTTCAACCCAATGCATGCATATGCAGAGGCATGATGGAGTGGAAGAGGAGGAAGGAAGGGTATTCTGCACCCTCTCCATTGCTCTCTTCTAATCATCCTTCCTTCCTCCCTTTTTTTCCTTCCTATCTCTTTGCTCTTCTTCTCTTCCCCCTCTCCCTGGTCAGGTATCTTCCTCCCCCCCCCCTTCCTGTCTTTTTGCTCTTCTTCTCTCCCACCCATCAAGTATCTTCTTTCTTCCCTTCCTCCCCCCCTTTTTGCCTTCCCGTCTCTTTGCGCTGCTGCTGCTGCTGCTGCTTCTTCCTCCCTGTCAGCTATCTCACACCTTCTCTTTCCCCCCCCCCCGCGTCCCCTTCCCCGCCCCCTCCGGTCTATGTCTCTTTCTCCCGTCCCCGCCGCCTTTGAAAAGTCCGTTGCTCATCCCGACCAAAGCAGAGCCTCTGAAAGAAGCGAGCGTCTCAAAGATGCTTCCGGCCAGCTTCCTAGACCGGTATAGGAAAGTTTCCGGCCAGCTTCCTAGACCGGCTGGACACGCCTTGGAGTCCCTGACGAGGAGGAGGCGGCGACGACGACGAAGGAGATGCTGGGACTGGGAGAGAGGAGAGAGGAGAGAAGAATGGGGATTATTATTAGGGCAGGGGACGAGCCTTTCCTTCCCTCAGGGACCCCCTCAGAACTCACAGCGGCCTCAGGTGCTTGGACAGCCTCAGGTGTTGGGGCGCATCCCGTTTTCCTAGCCCCTGGTGCCCATAAAATCATCATCACTATTAATAATAATACTTTTAAAAATCAAAAGTGATTCAGGTATGACTGATTGCAAATATATAAACAATCCAATGGAGTCCCCCTTCCCCATTTAAAAAAATCCCAAAGGTGTATCAAATATAGGCTCTTGTCTGAAACCACGTGAATACAAAGGCCTAAGACACCTGTGCGTATAAAGTTAAAAATAGACATTAAACCTGCATAGGACTGCATCCAAGTTTGCCTAAAAATCGACATTGTCTATTTTTAGGCAAACGTAGGTGTAATCCTATGCAGGTTTAGACAGAAAAAAGCCCTACAATTCCCAGCATTACCCAGCCAGCCATGCTGGCTGGGGAATGCTGGGAGTTGTAGGACTTTTTTTCCTGTCTAAACCTGCATTGGATTGTGCCCTAGAGCCATTGATTGTACCGGGTCTATTTTAAGTATGACTAGGTCTGTATTCTAATGAACTGCCCGTCAGTTTGAGGGGTACATATGAGCTTTATATTGCCGGATGGGGGTGAGTGGAAAACTTCCTTGACACCCCTTTCCTGTTTGTTTGTTTTTGTAATCATCATCATCATCATCATCGAAAGTATTGGGAATGGAGGATCCTCTGTTAATGGATTAGCTGCATGCTCTCACTGTGTTCCATTGTGTATGCATATATGTTATAGATGTTGCCTGGTTATTTATGCATAGACTTCCACGTGTTGATGGAGAATGTGTGCAAACTGACCACGTCAAAGCATTTTGTAAATTGCTGTTTCAATCTTCATAGTCTCTGCTTGCCATTCATGGTTATTGACCAAGCAGTGTATACAATCTCTCAGATGAATTCACTTATCCCAACATCTCTTAGAAAGTATTGCCTGGGGATGGTAAAAGATTTTTTGTTTACCCTGCCAGCTTGTGCACATTCTCTCTGCTTGCCTGAGAATGTTCACGATTGCCTGTGTTTAGCCCTAATATGCATACAGACATACCGGATACATATACTTAAATATATTATCATACAAGAGCATCCCTTTAAGAGATCCATCAATCAAATCTGCTGCACTAACTGGCTTTTGCTTTGTTTTAGTTTTTAAAAAAGAGTTATTAGTGTTGCCCTCCTGTTCCTTAACTATTGGTTAGAGTTCGCGTCATTACTTAGCAAGAAGGAGAAGAAACACAACTCCTGCTTCTTTTGTCCCTGGCATTTTGTGATTTTTTTCATTATTTAAAAAAAGCATTCTTAAGTGGTTCTACATTCCCACACCAGGTAGCGCTATGCACATCTAGTCTTCAAAAGCAGCAGACAAAATAAAGTAGGGAAGAAACAGCAAAATAAGACCAAGTTAACTCCCCTGACCCCAAGTGATGCCAGCCTTCTGCCCTCCAACCTGGTGCCCTCCAGATGTGTTGGACTGCAACTCCAATGGCCACATCTGGGCACCAGGTTGGGGAAGTCTGAACTATGCCTTGAGAAGCTTTTTCTTTTTAAGTATGTGTCTTCATTTAGCAGCTGTGCACTTCCTTGCCCCAGGAGAGAGAACCCTGTCAATTTATTTACTTGCCTTGGAGATCAGAAGTGAAACTGACACAGTGCATGTGAAATATGTCCCTTTATGTTTCTTCATGTCTGGAACTGGAAGAAAAGAAATGAACAGAAAAATGATTTCCTCTGTTCCAGCACTGGAGCGCTCAGCTACTCTTAGAGCTAGTGCGCACACATGAGCATGACTAACTCTCTGGCTTATTCTTTGCACATCACTTTAATATAGAAAAGTGAGTATCAACTGTACATAACTACTATATAAGTGCATAATAACTCTGCAAAGCAAGTGTATATCCTCATGAGGAAAGCACTGTCGCCACCACTAGCCATAGGAACTGTATATAACAGTATAATCATTTGTATAATCATTTGTTGAGGGACTCTTGTTGAGGGACTCTTGCAAAGGAAAAAACAAAGTGCAGTTTTGTTGAGATACTTTTTAGGATCAGACAGGTTATGGACCCTTCGTACTTGTTCCTATGAAGTGCCTGCTTTCTGAAGTTTGAGCAATAGATGGCGACGTGACCACATGGATGGATGGGAATCTCACCCAGCAAAGCACAAGGAGAAAGCCCTTCCAGACTTTCTAAAAATAATAAGAGGCCTCTTGCCATGCACTCACAATGTTTGTTCCCCGAGAGAGAGAGAAACAATAGGCCTCCATTCCAGTGGCCAGAGGAAAATCCAGAGCAATAACTGGAAGGATTGTGTGGTGTGGGTGTGGGTGTGTGTGATATCCTCCAAAACCAAGATCTGAGAAATGAACTGATTGCTAGGTGCCATGTAAAAAAACAGAAAAATATGGAAATATAAATGTGAATGGCATTTCTATTCATTACTGTGTGAATTTATCATTATTCATCTGGCACATACAATTCAGGCCTGGAAATGGAATCCCTCGGTCTGAGATTCAAACAGTGGGACACAACAACTGAAACCTCCCTGCATTTTATAATGTAAAGGACCTCCTGCTGCTGGCCGTATTCTTTGGCTATGGTCTTCAAGTGCATTGGGAAAGGGATTTAGGAGAAGATGGTGTTATTTTCCCTGTAGCGATTCAGAGAGAAAATAAAATGCCTCTTGCTTTTTTAAAAAGGTTCCAAGTCAGGTTTGGCCCAAATCCAGCGCGGATTCCTATTCTTCACTCACGTTGCACTTTAAGGCCCTGATAGAGTGAATGCAATCCAAAAGCACATTGTTCTGCACATTTGTATTGGATTGCAAAATGCTGAAGGGGGGTGGGGAGGGAAGAGGTAGAGGCCAGCTCCAACAATATGTTGAACACATGTGTAACCACATGCCATATGCCATGCTTGTGCACTAGGCACTCTTCTTCCAAATGTGCATCGCCTTCTGTTGCTCTTATTGTTCCCTGGATAAGGGTGTGCTTTACAATCCATATCTCATTCATCTTCTCCGCAAATGCTGTGAAGTAGATCGTCGATGCTGTACAATGCTCTCCTTCTTTCCTGGAAAATAAGTTATACTGAGTTCAATGGGACTTGCTTTCAAGTTAGGGAATATAGCAGGGATGGGGAAGGGCTGTATGTAGCTCAGTGGAAAAACACATGCTGTGCATGCAGAAGGTCCTAGGTTTGATCCCTGGCATCTCCAGAGAGGGCTGAAAAAACTCCTGTCTGAAACCCTGGAGAGCTGCTGTGGTCAGTCAGTGTCAACAGTCCTGGGCTAGATGGACCCAGGGTCTCACGCAGTATAAAGCAGCTTCCCATGTTCCTCAATATTTTTTTTATCCCTGAGGGAATGTGGCCCTCAGGGGTAATCTGTGGGGTGCTCCATGGGAGGGGCTGGCTCTCCCTTTGCCCCCCAACTCACTCTCACACACACTGCTCCCCATTCACAAATACACTCTCTCCCCCAGTCCAGTGTAGGATTACAACCTTAAAATTAACAGTTTCCAGATAGGGAGCTGAGGCTTAGGGTATTTTCAATACTTAAATTGGCTCTTGCTTCAGTCAGGTTTGTAATGCAAATGTGGAACTTCCATTCACCAAAATGCTAATGATTTATTCATTTATTATTACAGTTATATCTCACCTTTTCCCCTCTTGCAAGGAACCCAAGGTGGCTTACATGGTCCTCCTCCTCTCCATTTTATCTTCACAACAACCTTGTGAGGTAGGTTAGGCTGAGGGTCAGTGACTGGCCCAAAGTCACCCAGTTAGCTTCATGGCTGTGTGGGGACTAGAACTCCCAAGTCCCAGTCCAACATTCTAACCAGCACAGCACATTTGCAAACATCTCTCTTCTACTTTATCTTCTGCATGAACAATGGTCAGAGATGTTAACATAACAAGGGGGGGGGGAGGCTCAAAGGCAAATGAAGCTTTGTGTGGGAAAGAGATAGTGTCTCTTCCAAACCCACCAGCTAGTGCAAAGTTGAGCTGGTGTTTAAAATGAGGGGGTCTAGGCCCCTGCCTGCTACATCATTTGCTGATCTCCACAGCAGATGCAGGCTGGTGGCCATCAGAAAATTATCAGCAAGGCAAGCATGGGAAGAAGAAAAATTAAGCATACATGTGAGGTCTTTTGACTCTATCTTACCCTTTGAAGAAAGCTACACCCTTTGTCAGTGATTAATCCCTAAAAAGAGCCGGTGACTATTGCCTTCCATGCTGAGCCAAACCTTGTGATTGGGCTTAGTTTGAGTATAGGCTCAGCAGAGTTGAGTCCCCAAATCTCTTTTCATTTTTTTTTGTGCTAAGACTCAGCCCTACACTATGTGAATTCGTGTCCCTGAGTATGTGCAGGGTGCTTTTCTGTATCACCACCAAATAACTACAGTCAACTGCCACATGTATGGGATAAGGGGCTGGGGGTCAAGAAATTGGACCTTAACTACTGCCACAGGTGCGGCTAAAGACTGGACATGGTGGTGACCACAGATATTGCTGTGGGAGAAAGGGGAAGGGCCTCACAGATGAGAGGTCCAGCAGAAGAATGGGTCAGGAGTTGCAGTAGCTAAAGCCATGGTCTATGATTAATGGCTGATCCCAGGTCATTATTTGAAGGTACATGATGTAACAGCCTTGTTGAAGCTACGCAGGTCTGGCCTCTTTCCGGGGTGGAAAACTTCCCACAAATCCTATGTTGAGTTCCACTATACTACCTCTATATTTGTTATGATATAGATAGATAGATGTACACACACACAGTGAACTCATTCTCTGAGTGTGGATCCTTACATAGCCATAAGGACACCCACACAGAAAAAAGGAGGTATCATTAGGTTCAGGGGAAGCCCATGGTTTGCAGAAGTATGAAAAAGTAAATAAAGGCTTTAAAGCCCCAAATGGCTTTGGAACCAATATCTAAAGGAGCACCGATGTCTGTGACTTAAGATTGTCAGGGAAGGCTCTTCTCCAGCTAGGCTGGGTACATTATGTGTTGGCAATGGAAAGAGTCTTCTCAGTTGTGGTACCCTGACTGTGGAATATCCTCCCCATGGAGATGCAACTGGCACCAACATTGCAATTGTTTTGGTGCCTGTTCAAAACCTTTTTGTTTACCCAGGCATTTTAATCAGTTGATTTTGTGTGTTCTATCCTATTTGCTGCCTTCTCTGTTTTTATCATGGTGATAGGCTTTTAGTGCTACTCAGTGGTGGCTGGTGCTGCTCACTGGGGCTGGTGGGGCAGAGGGCAGGGCAGCTAACAATAGGAACCAAGGGATCACAGTGGGCAGCCTTACAGCCACCCTGATCCTCCTGATAGACATGCAAATTGTCCATGATTAAAGATGGGGGGGGGGGATGAGGAACAAAGGCTCAAGGTGAGCTCATTTTTATTGTACTGTGTATTGTTTTAATTATATTTGTATACCGTCCTGGTATCCACAAAGATGAAAGGCGGCTTTAAATAGATAAATAAATAAAACAATGGGGGGAGGGGAACTGGGTGTTGTGATGTGTATCACATTCACAAGCTGGAGCACATTGTTTACACATGGAAGGGACAGAATGGCAGGTAAACAAGTTTATTATGTGTCTCTAGAATCTCGTGCTTTCGCAGGGGTTACTAAAGTGTGAGAACAATATGAGCTGGTCACATGGTTTGTATGTTCTAGTGACGTATTAACTTGTTGTCTGTCTTAAGCCATTTTAGAGAGGAGCAGGACTGTTCTCTCTCTTCACTTTTTTCTTCTGACTATTGCTTGCTGGACTTATGCAACAATGTAACGTCTTTGCTGAGGTGGGGTAAAGCTCAACTTGCTCCACTGGAATAAATGCTTGCTATGCATTGTACTCTGCACATGGACTGTAACTAGGAAACGTATACTCTGTAGAATATTACTTTGCTAAGTAAATAAATGGGTAGAATAGACCTGTGGAGTTACAGAGTTTTTCCTTGCTATCTGCAAACGGGGGAGCTGGCTGCTGGAGTCGGATTACAAGCTGGAAAGCTGGCTGGCTGATTGCAACCGAAACGCTGCATGCTGCGCAGAGAGAGGGGGAGAAAGATCTGGATTTCTGTGTGTGGATTTATGGGCATCTACACTCGAACAGGATTTTAATCTCCCATCTCGCACACACGGGGCTCTGCTGTCACTCACGCGCCATCACTGGGTAGGGGAAGAGACCCAAAATGCATGAATGAAAGGTGGATTTAAAATGTTTAAATACATTTTTAAAATGTGGGGGGGGGCAGGGGGTGAGTAGAGACCACAAACTACCCAATGAGGACTCAGCATGCTCAGCCAACACAGAATGCTGGCTCACTATGAGCAGGAAAAAAAATGGAAAAGCCAGAAATGGGGAATGTAATGGAGTATATTAGAAGACGGTATGGCTGGGTGTCTGGGACCCTGAAGAGGAACACATTTTGTTGCAGGTTCCACTTGTATACATGTACATCATGAATAAATAAGATTCAGTGATGCCAAGTAAGGTTTCAAAGGGCACTCTATTACAGATATCCTATTTTCAGACGTCATTTTCTGAGTATCGGAGACCCATTTTGAAGTCATATAAAAACATCTGGCGTTTAACAATGTTCAAAGCACATCTAACAGAAATCCTTATGACAGCCCTGTAGGGTAGGATACTGTGTTATTATCCCCAGATTGCAGGGAAAATGAAGAGGGCTTCTGCATTGTTTGTCCTAGCACTTCAGTACGGCCAAACTACATGTGACATTAAACTTGGGTCATTTTTGTCGGGACCAAAGAACAAGGAGAAGGGGGTTGAAAAACTTTTTCTTCCTATGCTGTGGTCCCAGTGAAAATGGCCTCCACATCCCAAAGCTGCTATTAAGCATTGGAGAGAAGCGGCCAGTGGTGTCAATGGGGCCTTTCTTCCTATGCCAAACAGCAGCTTGTTTTGGTGGTGGCGGGAGGAGGGGCCAGGGATGGGGACTCGGACTCGAGGACTTGACTCGTGAGTCGGACTGAGTCCCCCCTCTGACTCGACTCGGACTCGAGTCCCAATATTTTTAATGGGACTCGAGACTCGACTCGGGACTCGAGACCAAGGACTCGTCAACATCCCTGCTTGATGCCACCTGCAGGTGCTACCTGGACCCAGTTGCAGTAACAATCCAAGTTTATTTTTTAAAATCATTTTCCTAATGCAACCTTTCACGCATTTTGGGTTTGGCTGCCTCTGCCTGCCTGTTTGGGGTTCCCAGCCTCCTCTGCCTGCCTGGTCTCTTCTTAACCAGTTCCACAGTTTGAATTGTCCAAGACAAAGGCCTCTGCCTGCCTGTTTTGGGGTTCCCTGCCTGGTTATTTTGGGTTTGTCTGCCTGGTCTGTTCTTGTCAAAATCAGTGGCAGAGTTTTGAGATAAAAAGGCACACTTGTGCCTAGAATTTATTTAAGCCACACATCTGAAGTAGCCTTATTTTGTTGGGAAAAAACCCCATTGATTTTAATAGGGACTCGTGGAGTCAGCTTTGGGAGTGACTCGGGACTCGGGACTCGGGAGTCACCATTTTGGACCAAGGACTTGGACTCGGACTCGAGACTCGGGTCCAAAGACTCGTGACTCGAGACCAAGGACTCTTCAACATCCCTGGGAGGGGCTGCTTTGCGGAAGAAAAGGATTAAGCCCTACTCGTCACATGCCATGGTTCCAATCCCAAGCACTCTCCTCAGTAATGCTGTTTACAGTAAACGAAAAAGAGACGCAATTACATTAAAACGTGTTTAATGTCGCATGTGTCGTGTCAGGGTCCTTGACGCTGTTCCTCCACCAGACCGCCACCATGTTGAAAATGAGAGAATGTGTAACCTGATCCAGCGTGTATGTACGTGGAAGGAAGTCACACTGAGTTTAATGAGACTTACTCCCAATGTAACTGTGCACAGGGCTCCAGTCTTATGGTACCAAATGGAAATAAGTCTTGACCTTCGGTTGCTCTTCAGAGGAAAATCCCAGTGCACAAAAATGAGATAAGCTCATGTACTTTGCTTAGGATGGCCTCTTGGGCATTGCCAAAAAGAAGACAAAAGAGGATACAAATTTGCATAAATAATTACTTTAAATAGAAATACAATATATCTGACCATAGTGGGGAATACTGTGACCAGGTGACCTGTGTGCCTGCTCAGTCATCTGTTGTCCAGGTGCTAACTGTTGATGGGCAACTTCAAGGCCCCTGCTGTCGTGTCATGACACCTGCACTCTCTCCCTCCTTATGGTTCTTTATCTTTAAACCTGGACTGGACTGGGCAGCCTTTCAAACAGAGGACACCAGAGGACTATCCTCTGACAACCCTTCAAATAGAGGACTGTCTATAAAGTAAGACACATTTTGTTTGTTACGTTTATACCGTCTTTTCTGCAAGGATCCCAAGGCAGCATACATGATCCTCCTTTCCATTTTATCCTCACAACAACCCTGTGAGGTAGATTAGCCTGAGAGCCAGTGACCAGCCCAGAATCACCCAGCAAAATTCATGGCCAAGTGGAGACCAGAACCCAGGTCTCCCGAGTCCCAGTCCAACACTCTAACCACTGCACCACACTGGCTCTCACATGGCCACCCTAACTTTGAGTTTCTTGGAGGAAAAGGGATTCAGATGTGATTGATCCATCAATTGATCGATTAAAGTGCATTTTTTGCCCTGGAAACTACGGCCCAAAGGACTTCCCTCAACAGGAATGCAGCTCTACCTTCGAGCATTTAAACACCCTAATCTAGAAATCCTTCATTGTTCCTTGTTTTCTTTTTTCATTTGGCAGCCGTGACCTCTACAAGAGACCAAGTTTAGTGCCAAAGCTGGGCTGGGATATGCACAGCCCAACTTAAAGCTAATTTGGTATAGATGATCTAACTGTGTGTTCCATCTCCAGCATTTATGATTTCCTAAAATGCAGCTGTGCCAGGAGGAGACTGGGCAGGCACAGCAACCTTTTGGGAATAATCATGACATTTGAAAAGAGTCCTGTGTTGCTGATGCCTAAATGGTAGGTTGAGGCTGTGGGTTTGTTATAATTCCATGCCTCTTCTCCTTCCCTCCCATAGCCATGAGAGTGATGCTGGCCAAAGGAGGGCTTAGTGCAATGTCTGAGCAAATGTGTTGGATGGATTATTAAGCCTCAGAGCAGATACCCTGGCTTTCTGGTGTATTATTTATTCAAAAATAATGTGACAAAGGCGAATTGGGGGGTGAAATGCCTCTCCTTCCCATTATCACTGATCCCGCTGTATGTCTCTGGTATTCAGTTTTCCAGCAATAAGGTCAACACAATGCACCGCCCCTTCTATGGACAAAATAAATGGCGAGAGAACCAACGAATCCCCTATGCCACAGTTCAGTGCTTCCTTGAGGGGGCTCCCCTACTGTACTCATGGCTCCGCTGTGGCCATTGGCATTCAGTCGGCCACATTCTTGATGCAACCCATGTCCTCTTTCCTCATTGCACGCATGGACAATTTTGTTGAGGTTCAAGGAATTCCCCCAGTCATGTTCCTCCCACTTCCTGTTCCTATGCGAAATCCAGGCCAGGGTCAAAGACACCATAGGTCTTTGACCGTGGTGTGCAAGAAGACAGTCAGAAAGCTCTGTCTTCCCTTCCTCAGTTGAGGTTCCCATGTGGTCAACAGCACAGTCACTGTCCAGCTAGGGTGGCCACTTATACGTTACCACCCCAAAAAGAGAAATACATCACAACACCCCTCCCAAAAGTGGCCACAGATATCCATAACATTTGCTGTTTAACTCCTAATTATGACAACAAAAAATGAAATGGAAGATCTGAGGGCCTAGCTAGCTATGACAAGGGACAGGTGGCTGCCCCCAACCCATGATTTCCCCCACACACCTCCAGGTGATATTATCTAGCAACCAGAATTCATTGAATGCCTCTTGCTGGGAGAGGGAAAATTTATTTACAGTAATACCTTGGATTGCAAGTAACTTGGTTGAGAGCGTTTTGCAAGACAAGCAAATTTTTAAATATTTATTTATTTATTTTTTACTTGATATACAAGTGACGTCTTGCAATACAAGTACTGTAGTACAGCTTAAATTAAAAATCTCTGTACAAATTTTTTTGCGGGAATTTCATTTTGATATAGAGTGTTTTGGATTACAAGCACGTTTCTGAACGAATTATGCTCTCAATCCAAGGCACGACTGTATTTATTTATTGACAGTATTTGTATACCACTCCATATCTAAGTAGTTTCTGGGGCGATGAACAATAAAAGATAAAAACAGGTAAAAGAAACAAAAACAATAATTGAAAACAAGGTGACATTAAAATGGTGGTTGGACAACAGAGAAGGCTTCCCAGAACAAGGAGGTCTTCAGGAGGAAGAAACACAGGCCTGTGGCTCACACTGGCTCAGCTTGTCTGAGCATGGAAAGCTAAGCAGGGTCAGGCCTGGTTATTACTTGGATGGGAGACCCCTCCTCTAGTTTCCTGCATTGAGCAGGGGGTTGGACTTGATAGCCCTGTAGGCTCCTTCCAACTCTATGATCTATGAAATCTATGAAACCGACACCATATCACTCAGTGGTTGTACTAGAACTAGGTGGTCCAAGGGAGATGCATGGAGGTGAGATTGTTTGCTGCAGCCATGCATGTCTCCTTGGGTCTCCTTGGATTCTTTTTTTTAAAATCTAGAAATGCAGTCCCAGCTAAAAAAAAAGAAAAAAAAAGGCAACAGCCCAGTAGATGGCAGTATCGCACTCCGTAACATCTCCCAGTGACTCCCCTCTTGCATAGATCCTCTTTTAACTGAAAGCAACAGCCTGTCAAAAACAATAATCCAAACACTTGCAAAACGTTCTAGAAAACAGATTTTAGCAGATAATGCTAATTGTGTCTTTGGGGTTGGGGGATGGGGGGGTTGGAACTCCCAGTTGTCATCTTGGAAATGTATCATTTTTGGCATTAAAAATGTCTTCGACTCGAAGCCATGCAGCTAAATTGAAAACAAAGTTGTGTGCATGAAACGTCTGAAGAATTGCTCTCAGCACAGGAAACTCTAGCAGATAGCAGATTTAGATAGAGCACTCTCATCTGCAAAGTGTTAACCTTCCCCTCTCCTGCTTTCTTAAAGATGTGAATATCGCAAATTAAGATCGTATGTGAAAGACTGCAAGTCACTTCCTGCTTTGGATTTTATGGCTTTCCTCCTCCCCCTGCTCCCCCCACCCCCAGTGAGAACCAGAGAAGTTCAATCAACAACCCATTTCCCCCAGAGTATCTTCTAAAGTCAGTGGAGACTGCTTGGAAGAAGGTTGGGGGTGGACTGCAAGCCACGTCTGCTTAGAACTGGCACCCACAAACGCCACGCAAACAGGGCCAAAAATAGAAAACTGGGAAGAAAGGCTCACCCTCGCCTTCTCCCAGACACTGCTGTTTTCATACATACACGGATGTGTTCTTGTTGTTTTGTGACATGGCACCACATTCAAATATGTGATTCCCCACCTATAACCTGAATGGTCCAAGAAGAGCTTTTACCAGGGCATTTAGTGAACTACATAAACTCCACCCCTCATGTGTAACCCAGGAATACTATTTAATAAGGGCAGGGGTAGGCAACATGGTGCCCTGCAGATGTTTTGGACTACACTGCCCATCATCCCTGTCCATTGGCCATTTTGGCTTAGGGGAGTTGTAGTTCAAAACATCTCAAGGGAATCTGGTTGCCAGCCCCCTGTGTTGTAGTGGTAACCATAGCCACTCCCCCAGGGGGAGTCCAAAATTGCAGGCAGCTGTGTTGATCCATGTCAACAAACCACTCGTAGCAGTTTTCATCTGCTAGGAGCAGGTCTTTTCTAAAACTAATAGGTCTTCATTGACCATTCAAGACCAAGCTACCCCCAAATACTTTACATCACAAGGAGCAATATAATATTGCTGGGAATATCATGTGAGGATTGCAGCTAAGCTCAGAGGGAATTCTGAGGAGGATGGCAATCACAAGAATCAAATGGGCCTATATATTTGGTAAAGGCACAAATCTCTTAAAGGGGGGGGAAGATGACTGATCTGTGTTGATAATATTGCTATATCTATTATGAGATATAAAAATAACCACATGCAACACTCTTAAAATAAATAGCTCCCCCCTTTCGGTGTATTTTATTCCTTTCTTTCGAAGATGTATTAGCTGCCCTATAGCCAATGGCCTGGTTCCCACATCACAACAACCCCCAATGCCCGATTGCTTCTGCTGTGAGCAGGAGTGGCTAAACAACCCAGGGATGCGCAAACCAGGAACTACGGCTTGTCTCTCCCTGAACAAGCCAGAGTTGGAACCCTGGGATAGACTGTGGTTTCCAACTCTGGCTTGTCGGAAGGGAGACAAGCTAAAGTCCATGGTTTGCAATGCATGTCATGCCAAACAACCCAGGGACGAAATACAGGAGTACCATTTGTGCATGCATAGGCACACTGCAGATGTGCAAACAAATGTGCATACAACGGGGGTGGGTGGGCCTTGATTCTTCCACCCCCACTACATGGGTAGTGTATTCAGTATGCACACTGAATCATCTGAATGGTGCTAAAGCCTTACCAAAGTCCAAGCATCAACACCTTTCAGAATCCTTGTAAGATTTATCTTGTTTGAGTTAGCCCTCAGGGCTTAACTCTGTGTGAAGATGTGAAGAAAAAGAAGGAGGCGTCTGCAGAGGAGGAGGTTGGGTCAGAAGAAAGGATGGCACATTGGCTAGGGCCAGAGCACCTGTTTTGCATGCAGAAGGTCACAGGTTCAATCCCCAGCTTCTCCAGATAGGGATAGGAAAGAATCCTGCCTGAAACCCTGGAGAACTGCTGTCAGTCAGTGTCACCAATGTCACCAATGCTTGGCTAGATGAACCAATGCTCTGGCTCAGTATAAGACAACTTCCTATGTGTCTTTGCATTTAACGTCCAGGTTTTTAAAAAAAATGAAGATAGCATCAGCTTGTGGAGTGCAGCAGGCATGGAAGGGCAATTTAACCCTTTCTTCCCATGCTGTGGTCCCAAGGAAAATCCTCCTCCAAAGGTGCTATTAGAGAAAGGATTTCCCTCAGGACCCACAACGGAGGAAGAGGAGAAGAAAGGGTTAAATACCCCCTTCCACACGGGCTGATCATTCTCATGCACGCACACACACAAATCGCTGATACTATTTGCATTTTGTAAAACGGCACATTAAATACAAAGATAGATTTAATCTTACATCTGCTTTGACCAGCTTTCCCCAACCTGGCGCACTCCAGACATAGTGGACTACAACTCCCATCATCCCAATGCTGTCCAGAAAATGATGGGAGTTGTATTCCAACATGCCCAGAGGGCACCAGGTTGGGGAAGGCTGGCTTTAACCCTCAGTCACGAAAGGGGAGGGCAATTTCGTGGAACTAGATGAAATCTTATTCTGTTTTGCTGATTTTTTTTAAAAAAATACTTTTTGTGTGTGCTTTCGTTGCCCACCCAGTGCTTTCAGGATGGGACAGGCTTTACGTCTAAACAAATAACTAAATAAAACAATCAACTGAGCTACAGAATACAGATGTTGAGGATATAATGAGGAAGGAAGAGGAGAAGGCATGAGGGTTAAGGGCACAGCACAGCTGCTCAAAGCTGTGCTGGGGCAGAGAGCCAAGGCATTGTTGTGGCCAATCTGAGGGACAGATCGAATGCTAAATGCAGCAGCATGCTGCTGCGGTGCTGGAAAAGTTCCAGTACATCACAATGAGGGAACGAGAGAGCCAGCAGTTCTGCAGGAGTAATGTTGATTTGGTGTCCACTGGAACTCAGTACCATGATGTAAGACAGGGATGGGGAAGGTGCAGCCCTCCAGATGTTGTTGGATTGCAATTCCCATCATCTTTGACCATTGGCCATACTAGCTGGGGCTGATGGGAGTTGCAGTGGGCCACACATTTCCCACTGAAAAGACTTCATGATTTATTATTATTATTATTATTATTATTATTATTATTATTATTATTAGGGCCCCTCTAAAAAAGAAAAGAAAAGAAAAATACTGCATAAGAGCCCGGTATACCATTTGTACCCTGAAAAAGTGAAAGGTATAGATTTCATCTATGAAACTTAAAAGCATTTGTGTGTGCATTTTCCAAATTACACATTTTTATATGCACTGTTTCAAATGTATGTACTTATTTTTGTGCACACTTTTTCAAATGTATGCATTTTATATGCATGTTGTTGTTATTGTTGCAAACTGCATCGCAAACTTCAAAAAAGTACCAATTTTGATATCTAAGGGCGCAATCCTATGCAAGTTTGGAGAGAGAAAAAGTCCTACAACAACTCCCAGTATTCTCCAGCCAGCACATGCCCAGGATTGTGCGCTAACTGTTTTCCAGTTCTTGTTTAGGTTTGAGAACTGTGAATGTGGTAAGCTCACATTGAAATGATACAAATTTTGTAAATTTTACAGTTTTTGTAAATCTGTATGGTTATAAATGAATATGGCATTGTATATTTTATTTGGTGTTCTTTTGTTTTTGTTTTAAAAATATTTGAAACAGTGCATATAAAAATGAGTATATTTGGGAAATGTGCACAAAAATGCTTTATTCAATGGAAAAAATCATTTGTAAAAATACGTATATTTGAAAAGTGCATACAAAAATGCATACATTTGAAGCAATGCATGCACAAACATGTATATTTTGAACAACACACAAGAAAAAACATACAGATTCCCATGAGGACAAAAAATAATAATTCACAATCCAATAAGGGAATGGGACTGAATGAATTTAGCAGTGAAAAAATGGAAACCTGGGTGAAATTGAGCTTGACAGATTTAGCCATCCCTAAAACCCCACAGTCCTACTCCTGATTTGGGTGGGGATAAATTTTTCCTGGGTTCCTTGCACCAGCAGAAGTCTGGTGCATACATTGATGTAAAAAACAGCCTGGTGTAGTGTTAACACTGCTCCAGCAGTACTTCCTGCCAACGGAACATCCCTGATGTGAAGAAGAACCCGGGCTGAGTTGGAGGAGTGGAAATCAGCTGGGATCCTGTGCTTCCTCAGGAGTCAGCCCCACTCCTGACAAGAATGTACCATAACACTTGCAAAAGCTTTTTGCATAAGCTAAAAGAATGGGCTGGATCCAACCCTTGCGGAAGCAGAAATTTGCTTGCGCAACAGGACTTCCGCTCTCACAATGGAGCAGATTTGGTAGGTGCACAGAGGGCTGCAGTGGGGAAAGGGAAATCTGTTCCACCAGCAGTTCCCTTCTGCTGGCAGAATGACACTGTTGGATACAACCCAACAAGTCAATCGATCAATCAGTTTTATTGATCCAGGCAACAGACCTCACAATAAGACTTATACTACAGTTGGCATACAAAGTTAAATACAAGGCCATCACTGACATAAGTGAAGTCCTAAAACAGTTCTAAAGATCAAATAAGCTCAGTGTTAGAGCATATGTTTTGCATGCAGAAAGTGCCTGGTTTGATCCCAGGCATGTTCAAGAAGGGCAGGGAAAAAAACAAAACTCCTGCCTGAATCCCTGGAAAGCTGCTACTGGTCAGTGTTGACAGTACTGGGCTAGATGGTCTGACTCGATGGTCCTATTGTACTCAAACAAATTCCATGAGTTAAAACTGTGCCATGAAATTCAGCCACAATAATCCACAGCTGATCAAGATTTTGATGGAGGAAATGAGGTTCCTGCTCTAAGAACCTAGATCAGGGGGTGGTCAAATTGTGCCCCAGAGAGCAATTCAACCCCTAAAGCAATTTCATCTGACCCACCAGAAGAAGCCTTATCATCAAGAGTTAGAAGAAACAAAAACAAAAAACATTGTCTTCAGTCTAAGAGAGGGATGGGGAAAGTGTGGTCCTCCAGATGTTTTTGGACTACAACTCCCATCATCATCCCTCACCATTGGCTATGCTGGCTAAGGCTGGTGGGAGTTGCACTCCAACAATATCTAGAGGGCCACATGTTTCCCACCCACCTCTGATCCAGGGATGGGGACTCGGACTCGGGGGCTCAACTCGTGAGTCGGACTGAGTCCCCCCTCTGACTCGAGTCAGACTCGAGTCCCAATATTTTCTATGGGACTCGAGACTTGACTCGGGACTCGAGCCTACTCCGCCAGCGCCGCCCGCCGCCGCTCACCTCAACTCACCTTGCCGCCGCCGCACGCTCCATGCCATCGCCGCCTCGCTGCCGCCACCGTCGCACGCCGCCTCTTGCCGCCGCCGCCACCGTCGCACGCCACCTCATCACGCCGCCTCATGCCGCCGCCCTCCCTCCCGCTGCCTGCCCCCCGCCGCCTTGCCTCGCCGCACACACGCACGCCGTCGCCGCTGCCTCACACCTCACACCATCGCTCGCCGCCTCACCACACGCACGCCGCTGGCGCTCTGCTTTTGGCGGGGGGAACCATGGCAACAGGGCTTAAACAGCCCTGTTGCCATGGTTCCCCACGCCAAAAACAGAGCGCCGGCGCCGGCGGCATGCGTGTGTGCGGCGAGGTGGCGTGCGACGGCGTGAGGCGGCGTGATGAGGTGGCGTGCGACAGTGGCGGCAGTGTGCGGCGGCGTGAGGTGGCGTGCGATGGTGGCGGCGTCGGCGGTGAGGGCAGCGGCGTCGGCGTGTGGGCAGTGGCAAGGTGAGGCGGAGGCGGCATGCGGCGGAGGTAAGCGGCGGCGGTGTGCGGGTGGTGAGCGGCGGCGGCATGCGGGTGGCGAGGCGGTGGCACGGCGCTTAGAAGAGCAGCGGCGGCAGGAGCGGTGGCGGCGGTGGCGGCCCATGGATGGAGCGAGAGGGTCTCCGCTGGAGGAAGGGCAGTTCTTCTTCCTCTTGCGGAGACCCTCCCGCTCCCTCCATGGGCCGCCGCTTTGGGAGTGACTCGGAACTCGGGACTCGAGTCACCATTTTGGGCCTCGGACTCGAGACTCGGGTCCAAAGACTCATGACTCGACTCGGGACCAAGGACTCTTCAACATCCCTGCTCTGATCTAAGGAAAATAAATTTGATTTTGAAAGATGACGGGGGAGAGAGAAATTCCACACTTTACTGTTACATCTCTTTTTGGTTGTTTTATGCAATCCCCTTGCCATGTCCAAACTCATACAGCAGCCCTATATATCAGCATTTCCCAGCCTGGTGCCTTCCAGATGTTCTGAACTTCAACTCCTGGCAGCTTCAGCCAGCGTGGCCAGTGGTCAGCAATGCTGGGAGTTGAGTTCAATGGAGGTGACTCCCATGTATGTGTGTATAGGATTGCAGCCTTAATAAACAGTAAACCACTTAGGGTGCAGTCCAATGGGGATGCCAGTAAGCCTCTGAATTCAGAGGCTTACAGGCACCCTATGCAGGGTGGGAGGAGCATGGAGGCGATCTTCGCCTCTGTGCTCCTCCCACCCTGCAAGTCAGCTAGACAGCCAATTTCAGCCTTCTAGCTGCTGTGCTTCAGACGGGGAAGAAATTCAGCAAGGAATTTCTTTGGTGCAAGCCCCAGTGACGTGACTAAGACCTGTGCAACAGCACCAATGAAGATTACTTCATTGGCGCCTTGTCAGCAATGCAATTCCCATGGATGGTGACTGTTGTCAACGGAAGTCATCTTTGTAACTGCAATCTTTTTTCTTATTTTTCATGGTGCTACTTCAGTAGTCTGCTCTCCTGTTTTTCATTATTATTGTTTAACAATTCTGTCAATTTGGATCTCATGGCAGAGGACCACATAGCACAATGCCAGCTCTTTCTACTCTCTGTCATCACATTTAGGGCAAATTGCATTATATAGTCTGTGATCATTTTAGAAGCCACTTTCCTGCACTTTCCCGTAAGCGGGACTTTCAATCAGGATGTGCTGCATCTCAAACTCTCCTGTGTCATGTTAACTGCATATTTGCTCACTTATGCATGTTCACAGACACTCAACCAAGAATTCTCGACAATTTAGGGCTGGGCAGAACGTTGGTTGACTATGGACTGATTTCAAGTCAGAGGCAACAGTCCTAACTCCCCAGTGCTCTCTGCATGCTCCGAATGCTGTTATCCTGGCTGACCTTTGATTGCCCAGCACCATTAGTCCTTACAGCAGCCTTCCCCAACCCGGTGACCTCTGGATGTGCTGGACTACAACCCCCATCATCCCCACCAGAGTCTAGCTCTATGCACGTGATCAGTGCCTTTTTAGATCTTGCTGCCTCCGGCATTATGCATATGATCAAAAGAACATAAGAAAAGCCCTACTGGATTAGAACAAAAGACTACTAGTCCAGCATCATTTCCTACAGTAGCCTTTTGGAAGGCCAAAAGCAGGTCATGAGGGCACTAGCCCTCTCCCACTGTTGATACCCAGCAATTGGTATTCAAAGGCACATTGACTCTAATCCCAGAAGTAGCATATAGCTATCATGACTAGTAGCCATAGATAGCAGTGAGTTTGTTTAATCCCCTCTCGAAGCCATCTAAATTGGTGGCCATCACCACATTTTGTGGCAGCGCATCCCATAGTTTAATTATGTACCGTGCAAATAAATATTCCCTTTTGTCTGTCCTGAATCTCCCAACATTCAGCTTCACTGGATCAGCATGGCAAGGAGCATAGTACAGCAAGCAAAGATTGATGGAGCAAGCATGAAACTTGGGAGAGGAGAGCAAGGCCTCACAGTGTGGTCCTGTTGACCAAGCGTGGGCAGAACAGGATGATGATGATGATGATGATGATGATGAGATGATGATGATGATGATGAGTTCCAAAGTTCCAAATTGTGAAGCAAAACTGGAAGTTCCTCCTTAGGTGGACCTTCTGCAGGGTTTTTACAGGGAGTAAGGCTGTCAATGGTGACTAGTTATTATGGCTATATGCAACCTCCAGGTTTAGAGACACTGGGCCACTAAATACCAGCTGATGGGTAGAAGCAACAGGAGAGGGATGTTGCCTTTATGTTCTGCTTGTGGGCTTCTCAGAGGCTTCTGGTTGGCTACGGTGAGAAACAGAATGCTAGACTAGATGGGCCCACTCATCTGATCTAGGAAGGCTCTTATGTTCTTATTTACTAATTATTTGTAGGAATTCTGAGGAAAGCTTCATTGGGATTTGCTAAAGTGCTCTCTGTTGGAGTATGTGACAAGAAGATGTCAACTCTGCAGGGAGGGTTTTTAAGTTGATTGCTCAGTAAAGGGTTGTTATAGTCTGGTTGAAGGGCAAAGGGAGAAACCAAGTTTCTCTGTTCAATCAAGGAGCAGGGTTCACTGGACTGAATTGATTGTAGCAGGGGAGGGAATACTGGATGTTACCTAGCAACAAGTTAGAAATTCCATTCTCCTACTACTCTAACAGTTAGACTAGTCCTACAGTTAACTGACTTAACTGATGCTTGCTAGGGTTTAGCAAAGGGAGACATTCTCTCTGTGTTTTCCTTACCTCACGGTATAAGTAACATTTAAGAAACCACACTTACTAGAAGTCTGCAACCATCAAGCTTATAATACACAAGAAGTATGTTACCATTGTTTACTTTAATAAGCATCTACTTAGAAACAAGCCCTGTGCACGCGCGTGTGTGTGTGTTTGAGGTGAACTCTGCTTCTGCTATCCTGCCTTGCCATCAGTCTACATTTACAAGACAAAAACAGCTTGACAAAAATCATGAAAAATGGCCCTACCATTAGGCAGAATGAAGTGACTGTCTTGTGTGTCATGAAAGAGCAACAAACTGTTAGTATATTTACTGCCAGGGAGTGGAGAGGCATCTGTAGGATTTTCTGCCTCTGATGCCAAAATAACTTGACGGGCCTTGGATGCTATTATGCACCTTGACTTCATTGGTGGGTGGCACCATTTGCTGCTCCACCTGAGACATAGAAATGACTTGGGCTGGCCCGGTATCTTTCAAGGCATATGGAAAGCCCTGTCCAAATGGGAGAAGCATTTTCCAGCAACAACAAACCAGCCAGGGTCAAGTGACACTACAGAGAAATCCCACAGAATGCCCCATCACTCCTCCCTTCTTCCTGGCACATGAGGGAAAGCAAATATTGCTCTCGCCTGGGGGAGGGAGAGGGTGTGATCACTGTGGCACATTTTGCCTTTGCTGTGGGCTTCTCCTGTTATTTGGATAGGCTTAATATATCATAATAAGTTAGAAGGCTCCCTTTCTTTGAATATGCAGTTACCCAGATCTCCTTGCAATGTTCCTTGTGTTTTTTTCCTAGGCCATATACTTCTAATTTTAGAACTGCATTTTACTGCTGATTCTCTCAAAACAATATCTTCTGTGGCTCTTACGTAAGTGTGCAATTCTTCTGTGCCTTATTAATTGTGCTTCTTCCATACAGAGTTTTTGTTTTAGAGGCTCATGGAAATTTAGAATGCCACACATGGGAGAGACGACGGGGCAGCCACTTTATAAGCCACAGAATTTGGTTTGCTTGAAAACAAATCGTTTGCTTTCACTTGCTTGTATGTGGTTTCCCCCCCTGCATAGTTCTTTTCTCCTGCGGTATGCTTTGATTTCACTATAATAATTACAGTTGGATATATAAACCCAACTGTAATTATTATAGTGATATATAGATAGATAGATAGATAGATAGATATAGATATAGATCTATCTATCTATCTATCTATCTATATCCATTCGGTAAAGATGTGGGTGAGTTTTTCATCCGTGTTTGTAAAGGCAGTCAGACTAAGACCATTGTAATAATACTTGACTTTAGGGTGGCCAAAACAGAGGAAATGCACCACCAAAAATATTTGCATAAAATTTGCACATACTAATTTATATGTATAAGCGCACATTTAGAAACAATGTCTATAATTTTAATAGAAATACAGTGCATATTACCATAGCGGGGAATCATAGAATCATAGAATCATAGAAAAGTAGAGTTGGAAGGGGCCTACAAGGCCATCGAGTCCAACCCCCTGCTCAATGCAGGAATCTAGGTCAAAGCATCCCTGACAGATGGCTGTCCAGCTGCACCTTGAATGCCTCCAGAGTGGGAGAGCCCACAACCTCCCTAGGTAGTTGATTCCATTGTCTTATTGCTCTGACAGTCAGGAAATTTTTCCTGATGTTTAGGTGGAATCTAGGTTCCTGTAACTTGAGCCCATTATTCCGTGTCCTGCAAACTGGGATGATCGAGAAGAGATCTTTGCCCTCCTCTGTGTGACATCCCTTCAAATACTGGAAGAGTGCGATCATATCTCCCCTCAGTCTCCTCTTCTGGAGAAGACGGTGACCATGTGCTTGCTCAGTCTGCTGTCCAGATGCTACCTGTTGATGGGCAGACTTCAAGGGCCCTGCTCTCCCTTCTTATTCTTCTTTACCTTTAAACCAGACATGGACTGCACAGCCCTTCAAATAGAGGACCATCCTCTGTAAAGTAGGACACTTGGCCACCCTCCCTGGATTAAATGGGTGGCATTCTGCTGGAGCTCTTGTGTTCTCAGTGGAAATTTGCAGCTGGCTAATAGGTAAGACGCATTTCCTCCAAAATCTCTTAGAAAGGGTTTTACATATCTCTACTTAGCATCCAGAAGCTTCAGTTGGTGCAAAATCAAAATGTGGCAGCTCAGCTGTTAACTGGTGTGCAGTATCATGATCATATCACGCCAACACTGAAAGATCTGCAATGGTTGCCTTGCCAGTTGTTTTTTGAGCCCAATTCGTGGTGTTGATTTTAACCTTTAAAGCCCTAAATGGCTGGTAAGCATGTGTGACCCTGATCAGGATCGGGGTGGTGGTGCTCCAGGAGATGAGGATTTAAGCTTCCTCCTCACCTATTTTCCCCTATAAAATTCCACCTCCCGTAGCAGGGTTGGAAAAAAGAAGTCTCCATTGATTCTAATGGAGACTTTTTTCTCTTTATAACACACCCCACCCCAGCTCGTGGAAATTTTGTGTGGGGGGGAAATGAGTGAGGGAAAGCTTAAATCTTCCTCTCAGAGCACCATGGTCCTGATCTGATTCAGGGCCACACACACTTACAGAAGAGTTGAAAGAGCTAGTTCCACTATGCGTGCTTTAACAAATGTTTACTTTGGCCCTGAGGGACCATCTGTCCCAGCACAAACCTACAGGTTTCTAAGATCCGCAGAGTCGCTGATCTTAGAAGATGCCCTCGCTTGCAGTCTAGAGGCCCGTTTGTCATGCACGTAGGAAAGGGCTTTCTCCAGCATTGCTCCCAGACTCTGGAATGCACTCCCTTTGGACTTGTGACTGTGGCCCCCAGACTTTCTGCAATCAGAAAGTGGGTGAAGACACATCTTTTTAACTTGTCTGCTGAAAATGATTATGTTTTTTAATGTTTGACTATGTTTTTATGTGAAGCTGTCTTTTATGTTTTGAATGTTTTCTACACCACCATGGTTGGTCTCAGAAAGGCAGTATAGAAATACGATAAATAAATAACATTGTACCGCTCGGGTTCTCCAGTAGGTAGTCGTGACTAGCTCCTCCCTCTGAACTGCTCTTTTCAAACTAGGTATACCCTGTAAGCTGCTATTTTGTTACTGTGATACCCAGGGGAAACTGCTGACTCCTGTGTCAGTGGGGCTCCTTATCCATTGCAGTTTTTATTCTGAACTCCATAACCCATCTCTATTTTGGGGATGGAGTTCAGCACCATGAATAGCTCCTCTAAAGTTCAGAATAAAAGCGGCAATGGATAAGGAGCCCCACTGACACAGGGGTCACCAGCTTCCCCAGCGATATCCCCTCACCCACCCAAAGCTGCCATTCTGTGACTGGCCCCACCCTACCCTATCATTTTGTGAAAGGCTCCGGCTGGTGGACCCTGGGGCTCTAATTTAATAAACCCCAGATCCTGCAAGTCTGAAGACGGCCCACCCCATGTGCCACTGCTCTACCTGTGGTTTGAGCAGCATGACATGTGCACACCTCCCACCATATGTATCCTTCCCTTTAGAAATGGATAGGGGACATTGGCACCAGTGCATTTGATGGTGTCACCCAAAAACTTGACAGGCATTTCCTGAGCTGCCAGCCCTGGTGTGCCAGCCAGCCAGTGGCCGGATCACCTGCTTCTAAATCAGGCCCTGTCTGGGTGCTTAAGCATGTGCTGTACCACTGAGCTATACCCTCCGTTTCCCCAGACATATGGAAATTGAAACCAGGACTGCGACGACACGGCCCTTTACACTTTAGGACCAGGCGCATAAACCCTTCTCAGGCCAAGCACCAACACTTAAAAACCTGAGGGGAGGGTCAAATGAAACCTTTCCCCTACTAATGAGGGAAAAGATTAATACTGGTTATGAAGGATCTATTTTTAAATTTATGATGCTGTGGGTACAAAGGTGTGTGTGTAGATTTAAAAGTAAAGCAGGTTAATAACACCAAGCTGACACGTAGGATTTGGGTAGCAAACAAAATAAAGATAAGTTTATATTAATTCTCAAAATCTTAGTTCCAGAAAATAACTTTAAACCTGCCTACCCCAAACACTTTGTAATTAACCTAAGTCCCTATAATTCTAAATACTTTCACTCCTCAGACAAGACACGAATAATCCAACTAACCTAACCCCCCACCTCTCCGCACGTTCCAAACACTCTCTCATAACACACTAACTGACTCAACAACCCCAAACCTAAACTCAACTCTGACATCACTCAAACACTCCTTATATACTCCTCCCCCCACCCTTTCCAAGACATCACAAACCACACCCACTCAGTTCAACATTCTATACTCACTAAATATACTAAAGCAAACATACACCAGGGAACTGAATTGTGGGGTTACGCCACAAGGACCTCTCGGTCTCGCCAGTGCTGGCTCCAGGCTATTGAAGGCCCTTGGGCAAGATACCCTCAATAGGCCCACTCTCTCAGTGAGTCTACTTTCTCAACACCATTGTCACTAGCTTCAATTGCTCTTCATCCTCTTCCTCATCATTGCTACCACTTGCTTGCTTGACAGGTAGAGAACGAGTGAGCAAGTAGGCAGTGGTATCTACTACTACTCCTTCTCACCACCACCATTGTCTGGGCCAGAGCCAGAGGCAGGTAAATAAGCAGGTTGCAAGGGTGAAGAGGAGGAGCAACTCCAGGAGGCCCTTATCAGTGGGTCCCTGCTATGTGTGGGCCCTCAGCAGGTGGCCAACCATACCTACCCTCAGGGCCGGTGCTACCATTAGGCCAGCTAGGCAGCTGCCTAGGGTGCAGGGCTAAAGGGGGCGCCAGAAACGCCTTGAAAAAAAATACAGTGCTCTCAAGTGGGAAGGGGGGGGCGGGCTAAATATCTGATCTTGCCTAGGGCACCAAACTGCCTGCCTACCCTTGACGCTGGCCCTGCCTTTCATACACAAAGCAAGAACCATGCCCTTATAATAACAAGCCAGGCTTTCAAAGAGCAAAATAATTTTAAAAATCATAATGGAACGATCCTGCAGATATTCCTTTAAATATTGCTTGCCCCAAACACCAGTATTTTATTCACTAAAGTTGCAACTCCAAAGGGAGTGTATTCACCAGTGGTTTATTCACTACTATTGCTTTCTGTCCAATGTTATCAAGGGATGTTAAAAGGTTCAGTGAAAATGTAACAATTCTTAACATTTGTAGCTAGGAGAAAGTATGAAATGCTCTCCAGTGGCATTTTGGTACTTCCCTGTTGTGATTGGGGGGGGGGGGGGGAGGGGATGTTCCAGTGGTTTAAAAACCTGCAAAATAACAGGAAATCTCTTAAATCGTACTTTCCATTCCTGTAGTGAAAAATGCATTCCAAACCCTGGCTATAAACATAAGGCAAAAGACTAAGTGGTCACAAAGGTCTATATTTAGCTTTGATGAAACAGCATTCTGAAACTGGCAATGTTCTGAACTTTCTTTGAACACAGGCTTCCAAGGATACCAAAAGTTTATACTTTTAACGAAGGCAAATTTAAAATTCCCTGCTCTCTAGCACTGAAGTAGGCCTGCCACCCACCCATAGTTTGTCTTTTAATGGTACATTGTTTGGACATTTTGCTGATAATACATAGAAAACGTATTATGGAAAGAGTCTGCCCATATTGTTATGGCTGTGCATATAAAGGAGATACACTTCTCTCTAGACCAGTGATGGCGAACCTATGGCACACGTGCCACAGCTGGCATGCAGGGACCTCTCTGTGGGCACTCGAGCCATTGGTCACCAGATCGCGAAAAGACCGTCCCCTTCTGCATTCAGCGTTGGGTTTCCATAGTAACTCCTCTCCACTCATTCCTCGCTGGCCTCCACAGGCAGGCACACTCCAACATCTCCACCCCCAGAAGCGGACTGCGCAGGCACCCAGCCCTCCTTAACTGAACAGACAGCTCAGAAGCACAGCGCGCGCACGCCCGAATCTTTGCACGCCCGGTGAAGAGCCATGCCCTGAGACAGAGCGGGGTGCGATTAGCTAGTGCCCCCTCCTCCTTCCTGCCAAATGTAAGGCACTTTGAAATAAATAAGTTGGTTTTGTGTTGCAGTTTGGGCACTCGGGCTCAAAAAGGTTCGCCATCACTGCTCTAGACTTTCATATAGCTAAAAGCTAGAGACACTTCTTTAATGGGCATTGATGGCTAGAAGATGCTTGCTTCAGTAAGCATTTATGGTCCATGATGGCTGTTAATAACCAGATATAGAAGAAGGAGGTGCAATTGATTATCCTCTTTGAGCATGGTCTATCAACCAGCAACAATTCCACCTAACAGTAGCATCATCTAACCCATTTTTTACCAGCTTGTCAAGATGATTATCATGGAGGAGGGGACCTTGCATAGGGCCACTGCATGCCCATCTTGCCATGTGGAATCTTCCAGTCATGTGTAGAATTCCATGCCAGTGTCACATGTTCCTATTGCCTGCTGGCCTGTCCATATTCCGGTATGGAGATTTCGGAGCGGTGAACAATAAAAGATAAAACAGATTAAAGAATAAAACAATATGTTAACAACAAAATCAATAAAACTGTGGCTGGTCAGTTCTGGAAGGCTTCCTGAAATAAGAGTGTTTTCAGGAGGCACCAAAAACAACAGTGTTGGAGCCTGCCTGACCTCCAGAGTCAGGGAGTTCCACAGAAATGGGGCTGCCACACTGAAGGCTCTTCTCCTGGTGGACTCCAGTTGGGCCACAGATCCATATGGAACGACCAGGAGAATGTCCTCCGATGACCTCAGTGACCGGGCAGGTTGCTAAGGGAGAAGGCGCTCTCTCCGGTATCCTGGTCCCAAGTTGTTTAGGGCTTTGTACACTAGTTCCAAACCCTTAAACCTGGCCTGGTAGCAAATAGGCAGCCAGTGAACAGGCTGCCTAGCAAATAGGCAGCCATATGCACGTAACCTTGATTTGCAATTTGCATGATCTTCCATCCTCTGTTTAGCAGCGGCAGAAGAAGTAAGAGAATCCCACAAGCCAATCTTGTGTGTAAAAGTGTCCACATGGAGCACTCCTCATAATACATTACATTAGATCAGGGGTGTTGAATCTCTGGCCTATGGGCCAATTCTGGCTTGCCTGGGGTCCCAGTTTGGCCCTGTGTGGTTTCCCAGAGGAGAGGCCATGCCCTTTCCCCCAACCACCAATCATTTAGTGGTTTCCTACCTTTCGTGCTGTTTCCCCCCCTCCATTCTAAAAGGTTGTAATGTCCCTCCTAAGGCTTACTTTCTGGCAATAAGAGCTTTAAGTGACTCCCCACCTTGGTGAGTGTGTGTGTGTCAGAAAGGGGGCTTAGGTTGGCTTTCTCCACAGAAAGCATATGGGTATTTGGGGTATTTTAGTCCCACCCCTTTTGCACTTGGCCCTGCCCCCTTTTGCATTGGGTCCCACCCATCACCGGAATGAGGCCCCCAAGAGCTTCTCTGAAATTGAATTTGGCCCTTGGGCTGAAAGAGGTTTAATGCCCCTGTGTTAGATAGTGGCAGTGGTGGAGGAGGGAGCATGTGCCTGCTCCTTCACCACAGGAATTGGATTGTTACCCAGTAAAATTATAAACCAGGCCTTGATGTTCCAGCCATCAAGTAGATGATGCTCATCACACCTGCACCAGGCCTAAATTCATATGCCCAAATAAAAGGATGAAAGGTGCCTATTCGCATTTAAATAATGTTTATGGCTAGTTAGGAGCCTCCCTTTTAGGATGAAAAACCGTAGCCTTGAGTGAAGAACAGGTAATTGGAGCATGGTGGCTTTTCAGAGGATTAGGAACTGGCTTTCCCAAGCTATTAGTTAAAGAGTAAATATGTTTTGAGAGCTAGACAAAGTCAATGGGTGGACAGCTTGTTTTGAAAAAGCACACAAATCCTTGGAGCTCTCTAGGCTGACTATAGCCTGAAGTGCCTAAGAAACAACTATTTCCTGACCCCCTCCTTAGTCTCACAGTACTTTCTGAAGTTCAGTGTCTGCCAGTCTAATACTTAAGAAGAGGCAGGCTGAGGCTTGAGTCTCTCATCCCCACAGGAAGTGGAGTGCTTACCAAGTGCTTTTGCAGAACGTCTGGATATTGAGGAAGCTCCCAAAGCATTCAGGGAATACGCTCCAGTTTTATTTCAACACCCCGCTCTTCACACATCAAAACTCTTCAGAAGTCCAGTAAATAAGAAATGTAAGAGTACACAGATTAGTCCTCATCATTATTCTTTCTAAATGAAATCTTGTATGAATAGTAAATTACTTTCTTCTCACAAGCTTGCTTCCATTTTGGGAGTGTTCATTCTTCTTCTCTCTTTTTTTCAAAGTGAGAAAGGAAGGTGTCCCGAAAGAGACAGAGGAAGATGCTAGTAGGGCTGTCCCTACCACTAGGGAAGTGAGGTGACTGCCTCATTGCCTCAGCAAGAGGATTTGGGGTGTCATGAAAGAGCAAGAGACCATTAGAGAGCAACATATCATAGGATCATAGAGTTGGAAGAGGCCTACAAGGCCATCGAGTCTAACCCCCCTGCTCAATGCAGGAAACTAAAGGAGGGGTCTCCCATCCAAGTAATAACCAGGCCTGACCCTGCTTAACTTTCCACACTCAGACAAGCTGAGCCAGTGTGAGCCACAGGCCTATCCTATAGGATAATTCGGATTCCCAGATTAGAGGTCAGAGACAGAGCTTCGACCTCAGAGATGGGGATCCATGCGCCAATCCCCTCCCCCCACAGCAGGTGCAGAAAGAACTGTGCCGGTTGCCTCTCGAAGGTTGGGAAATCAACCTTGGAGAGGGGTACTGGGTGTGTTTCGGGGGGTGGGGAGGGGAGAAGACTGGAGCAGCCAGGATACAAGGTATCCTGGCAGCACCCCAACCTCTTTCCCTCCCCCTCCAAAGCACCTCAGCTGGATGGCCAAAATCAGCCTTCTAGCTGAAATGTAGAGTGGGAGGTGTGGGGAGGCAGAGATCTCTTCCGCCACTCCTCCTGTTCTGCACTGGATGCTCGTGAGCCAGCCAAGTTCAGGGGCTTACGAGCATTGAGGGCACAATCCTGAGTTATTTTGTGTATTGTTGTTGTATTTGTACTGCCAGGGAGGGGGAGAATTGCTTGTGGAATTTTCTGCCTCAGGTACTAAAATAATTTGAGCAGGCTTGGGTACTATGCACCACCATGACTGGTGTGAGGGAGTCGGAGCTAATACACTAAGAGTTTTTTCCATTTAATTTCATTGATTACATTTCTAAACCGCCCAATAGTGGAAGCTCTCTGGGCGGTTTACAAAAATTAAAAACTATCAAAAATACATTATACATAGTATAAAGAAACATTTACATACAAACATATAACAGTCAGCACATACAGAGACACATATGCCATCAGCTCCTGAAATGACCACCACCGGCCTGAGAGGACTGTTTGGGGCAGCCCCTCCCCCACCTTCCCTGGGGCTATTTAAGACCTGTGTGCCCTGAGGGAAGGCAGAAGAGAAGCCCAGGCCAGGGAGCAAATGCCATCAGCTCCTGAAATGACCATCACCGGCCTGAGAGGGCTGCTGTTGGGGCAGCCCCTCCCCTGCCTTCCCTGGGGCTACAGAGGGAAGGCAGAAGAAAAGCCCAGGCCAGGGAGATTGTACCAGCAGCTCCAGAAGAAGCCTTCAGTTGGCCTGAGAGAACTGGTGTATGTTTGGTTTGGGGGGGGGGGTAACATTTGTTTGTTTGAGTATTTAAACATTGTAAGCCGCTTTGGGTGCCTTAGCAGAAAGGCGGTATAGAAATGAAATAAATAAATAAATAAATAATTTTAAACAATCAACAATAAGAAAAATCCAGGACCTGATTAAAAAACTTCATCATATGTTGCCAAATGCCTGAGAGAAGAGGAAGGTCTTAACCTGGCACCAAAAAGATGAGAATGTTGGTGCCTGGAGGGTCTCATCAGGAAGATTGTTCCAGAATTGGGAGGTCACCACTGAGAAGGCCCTCTCCCTTGTTTCCACCCTCTGAACCTCCCTCAGAAGAGGCACCTGGAGGAGGGCCTTAGATGATGAATGTAGTGTACAGGTAGGTTCATGCCTATCTTAGACCTATCTTCTGTGGATCTGTCTAAACCAGCCTCACCAACTGGTGTCCTCCAGATGTGTTGGACTGCTACTCCCATCACCCCAATGGTCATGCTGGTTGGTGGTGATGGGCGTTTTAGCTCAACACATCTGGAAAGCAGCAGGTTGGGGGATCTGGTCTAACCTTAAAAAAACCCAACCCAATCCAAGTTAGTGGTCATCACCAGATCTTGAGTTAATGATTTCATAAATTAATTTTGAGTTGTGTAAAACGTCCTTTTGTTTGAAAATCAGCTTTGTAGGGTGATGCTAGTCCTAGAAGAGACTAGGAGGAAAACATTTCTTTCTCTCCACCATACATAATTTTATATGAATACAACTCTCTACACAGAGGAAGGTTAAGTGGTGACGAGCAACAATGAGATTGGGATTTCATCTCCATCGATCAAAATGTCATCTAACTCAGAAAACTCTCCTTATACAAGCAAGAATGTTGCACATTGTGTTATAAAGACAACAAGGTTGTATCCCCCTCCTGTTCTCTCTGTGGGCCTAGTAAGGCATCAATGGAACATCAAAGCACATGGCATTAGGACTGAACTTTTGTCTTCACCAAGAACTCAAGAGCTATGGATTCCACAGTATACATGTTTTCTTTCAAAACAGCCTTGACTCTTGACCTTTCAGGGTTTGTATGTGTGAATGAGTGGATGTTTGTTATTGCCACCCTTGCCAAATATGGGAAAGTTAAACCCTTGGCCTCTGTGAGAGGCTTAGAGAGGGCAAGCGCTTAATATAAACACCCTGGTGACAGAACTAACTCAGTGTGTTCTCGATTGAGAATTCCTCTCAAGCTGATATGCTTCCTCCTTTCCTTTTGTCTTATAAAACACAGTGACCATGAATGGATTTGAAAGTTAAAGGATGGATTAAGAGAAGGAGAGGGGCCATTGCTCAGTAGTCCAGCACCGGCCATGCATGCAGGAATGCCCCTGGAAAAGCTATGTGGATAAACATTTGCAATATAACCTTTCCCCATATGTGTGTGTGATCACAGGATCAGTCTAAAAAGTCATCTTGAGTGTGCCCAACTTTGTCTTACTTTTATATTCCACTTTTCCTCCACATGATGAAACTGGAATGTAGCCCCCGAGAGCGTCTCCAAAATTGAATTTGGCCCTTAGGCTGAAAGAGGGTCCCCATTCCTGGTGTAACCCAAACCATATTTATTCAAGAGTGAATCTCATAGGGTTGCAGTCATAGGGCCAAAGTACACATAGCTTTAAATGTATAGTGTGTTATGTGATTAAATTTAGCATGGATTGAATCCATGTGCCCTTCAATTCACAGAAGGGTTCTTGTTCGAGCAGATGCATCTGCTAAGAGAAGACAAAGGTAGGTGATTTTCACTGATTCTCCCTACATCCCCATGTGCATGCAAAAAATCTACTCTAGAAGATTGGCAGACCCTCTTAGGGATGTTGGAGAAATCTGCAACAGACTCAAATGAGTTTGCATTTCTAAGAATCCGACCTGCAGATTCTGCATCAGACCAGCTTTTCCTGAGTCACATGGATTCCACAGACTTGTGGACCGCTTCTTTTTTAAAAAAAATTCCCCATAACTGTATGCAAAGTTAATCATAGAAAAATACAAAAAAAAAAAAAAAAAAACCAACCACAAATGCACATTTTCTCCATAGGTTAAGGTGTGAATTTTGTGCATTTTGAGGGAGTGCGAATTTGCACAAATGTGTACGAATGCATTTGCGCAAAATCTGATTCCGTCAATGAGTGGACGATGGAACGAAAGGCGCCTGACAATCTGCAAAACGTAGATGGAACAGATTTTAAAACATCCGTACATCCCTGTCTCCAGTACAGTGTGGAAGATGGTGCAGCGAGCTGCAGGGCAAAAGGGAATTGGAGAAATTTGTTTCCCCTCCTCTTCCATTAGCAGAAGCCTGTGCTAGATCAAAGACACTCCCATAAACGGAAGGGTGCCATTGGCTACAACGCCATGGCTTTCTTCTTTTTTTTAATACCATCTCCAGGCAGGTATCTGGACAACAAGGAGATGTGCGGGGGCAACTTTTTCAATTTGAGCCATGGTCCCAATGAACCTTTGCCCCCGTTCCCAACTGACAAGCCGTGATTTGCCATGAGCGGGAAGCTGCTATTGGCACCAATAGCATCTTCCCTCCCACAGTAAATAGCAGCTTGCAGAGGAGTGTTTTTTGTTGAGACCAGGCATGGGAAAGGGTGAAACCCTTTCTTGCAAGCCACAGTCCTGATCCTTACAGCTTGATAGTGGCTGCTATTTAAAGCGAAATGTCAGACATTTAACATAAGATGTAGTTTGGCCCTTCCTTAGTCATTACTAAACATAGGATGTTAGCAAGAATGCTTAGCGATGGGACTGTGGTTGAAGAATGGTGACTTTCAGGTCAGCAACAGAATGTCCTGGGAGATTAAAATATTCTCCCATTGCTGACCCATTCACAACAGCTGTTTGCTGCCTTTAAAAACACACACACACACACAAACATGAGACATGACAGATTATAAACAGTGGGGCCAAAAGGCCAAGAAATGTAAGAGACACATTAGATCTGTGACATTTCTATGCAAAACCATGATTTTTTGCAAGTGACCCATCTCAACAGCCGTCAGAGATGATACAGTCTTTCTAGCTATGTTAAGCCAATTTAACACCCGTTGTGCGAAGGAAAACGTGCAGCTCCAATTCAGTCCAAATTGAATTGAATCAGCAAATTTGCTGATAAATTCTAGTTCAGCAGTTTCACTCTGGAGCCTCCCTTTGAAGTCTTTTTGTTGAAGCATGGCGATGTTGAGGTGAGCAGCAGAGTGTTCTGGGAGATTAAGATGTCCTCCCACTTTTTTCTGAATGTTGGCATTTAATAATGCCCATTTATCCTCCTGTGCAGAAACTGGCCTGTTTGAACACTGAACATAGATCAGTGTTCTCTACGCTGGCTGGGGCATGCTGGGAGTTGTTGGCCAAAAACATCTGGGGACCCAAGGTTGGAGAACACTGCCATAGATTATAGCAGTTTGTTCTTTGTTTCATAAACCAGAAATTGATAGAAGGGGAGCTTTTCCTTTGTATCACAAACATTTGAGGAGAATGTGCCTGCAGGACTTCCAATAAAGTATGACTTCATCATATGGGTTTAGAAGGGAACTGACCTTCACTTCTTTGTTTTGAATTTACTTGAAAAACAAAGCAGAGCTGATCTTTCACTGCCATTTCAAAATGAATTGTTTTATTAACTCCATCATTCTGCTGTTTCCCACTTAAGCCATTTTGTTCTCTACTTTTGTTTACAGAAAAAAGCAAAGATATATATGACATTGTCTAGAGAGTCACGCATAAGTAGAGACAGATGTTGCATCGGTTTCCCTGCATGCTTTTCAGTTTCCCCAAACCGTGCCTTTGAACACTGCATGTAAACTGAGCATTGGAGTGTTCATCAGGCTGAGGATCAGGGTCAATGCATTTCGGCTTTAAAAACTGGCCTTTTGGTTTTGCAGTCTGAAGGAGATATTGTTATGATGACATTTTTCAAACTTATGCCTGCAAGTGTAAGAGCTAAAAGTGGGCTTAAAATTCTGTTGTTCTTGTTGTAGTAGCAGCAGCAGCAGCACCTATGAACTTATTGGAGGGGGTGGGGTTCAAATGTACTTGGCACTGAGGCCTATAGGAGCCGTGGAATGGAGGGAAAGCTTTGGTCAAGAGAAAAGCATAACTCATGGCTTATTTATTTATTATATTTATACCCCGCCTTTTTCCCTTCAGGAACCCAAGGTGGCTTACATAATCCTCCTCCTCCTGCTGTCCATTTTATCGTCACAACAACAACCCTGTGAGGTAGGTTAGTCCGAGAGTCAGTGACTGGCCCAAAGTCACCCAGTGAGTTTCATGGCCGAGCGGGGCCTAGAACCCGGATCTCCCGAGTCCCAGTCCGACACTCTCACCACTACGCCACGCTGGCTTGATTTACAAAGCCGCGTTATCTTTCTTGAGGGCGGACAAGCTGAAAGTCAGCTAAGACAATGGATCAGTATGGAAGATGGTACAAAACAGGGGCGGTGCTAGGTACTGAAAAGATCTGGGGCTCAGGCCCACAGGACAAAAAAAAAAAAGGCACAAATGTGCTTATGCTAACTTACATACACTGTGTGTGTGTGTGTGTGTGTGTGTGTGTCTTTAAAGGGCCCTGTCTCACTAAGGACACCCTTATTTGTAAAAAGGGATACCGTATATGGATAGGGGAGAAGAGGGCGTCTGATTTCAGAAAAAACCCTCAGGCAGAAAGATTGAAGGGTGGACGGCAGCTGGAGGTGAAGCACCTGTGGGCAAAAAGCCAGCTCATGCAGGGGGATCAGACGCAACAGAGATCCTCAGGGCCCCTGCACCTTTATTTCAGCAAGTGCCCATGGACAGCAGAGTGGTGGGGCAGAGGGCCTCCCAGAGATTTGGGGTTCCAAGTTAAAGAATCGGGGCTCCAGCCCAGCCTTAGTGAGCTGCTCCCTAACACTGCCTCTAATACAAAGTGTGGGACTCCCTATGTCCAGCTGCTCTGGGTGACCTACCTCCATGTGCCCCACATTGTGTCCAGGATTTCAGGCAGGAGTCTTTCCCAACTCGGGATGTGCGCGGAGCTCGATTGGGGGGGTGGAAGCTTGGCGAACTCGACCCCAAGCTCCGCTCGGCCTACCTTTCCCCAGCTTGACTCGCATTCTCATGAACCGAGCCGGGGAAAGCAACTTCCTGCTTCCGGCACTATGTCGTTTATGTAGAGTATAGCGTAGTATACGTACATTAAAAACGGCCGCATTTACACAAATTGTGGCCTTTTTTTACGTATACTATGCTATACTCTACGTAAACGATGTATAGCTGGGGAACTCGGAAGTCTGGTGAGCACCTCAGGTGGCGCTCTCTGGAGGCTTGGCTTGGCTCGCGCGGCAGGAGCGCTTGCCGAGCGCCCCGCGAGTCGGGGGCTGGGCTGGGGGCCCATCCCTATCAGTAACCTGAAGATGCCAGGGATTGAACCTGGGAGCTTTTGCATGCAAACCGTATGCTACCACTGAGCTATGATTGCACAGTGTAATCTGCCCCTAACTGCCCAGTGTAATCTTATTTACTGTAAAATAAAGTTGTAAATGTGCAGCACAATCCCAGGAGTGTCTACTCAGAAGTAAGTCCCACTATGTTCAATAGGGCTTACATCCAGGTAAGTGCGTATAGGATTGCAGCCTTTGGCATATTTACTGGGAGTAAGCTCCATTGACTCTCTCTCTCTCTCTCTCTCTCTCTATATATATATATATATATATATATCGTAGTAGGCGATTATTGTCTTCCAGGATAAAATTACAAAAAGAAAATTATAAAAAGAGGAAATTCTAAAAAAAATTGTGTAGACTCTAGCGATGGGTCCATAAGTGACTGTGGAGGCCAATTCTGATCCACACAGCTTCCCACGGTGAGGACACAGGTTACCAGATGGAAGATGCTCATATATATATATGAGATTGCCCTGTTAGCCTTTAAAAACAAAACAAAATGTGTTTTACTTCAAACAACATCAATTTATTATAGGAATATTCCAGAGTTTCTCCTGCTCTATGTGTTTTTCTCCCTCCAGACAACTTCAAGCAAATCCTGATTTTGCCCTTTTCATGTATACTGGTGCTGCAAAAGGAATTGCTTAATTCACACATGCCTAAAGTCTTTACCCATCAGAAGCTGCCCTTGGAAGTTTGGACAGGGTCACAGCTTTCATTTCTGCACCCAGCTGAGCTATTCAGCAGCCAGCCAGGCCAGGCCATACAACAATTTGTACAGAGATCATTAAGTACCTCCTAGGGAGAGCTAATGGGGATGGAGGCTTTGTTAAGGATTCTGTCTTCTTTGCTTCCTGGCCCTATAGAATATATTGATTTTACCTAGGGATTTTACCTAGGGAATAGTGGGTGAATTGGAGAGGCAGTCCTTAAGGTTTAGGAGGCAATTATTGAAGGTTTAAGGCTTAGGGCTTGAATCTAATCTATGTAAATTGATACATTATAGTGCAATTTTCATCATCGACATAATATTACTGATATGATATGCACTAATATTTGAATCTGGAAGAGATGGAGGTTGTAAAGGATGTCAGCTTTTTCTGGATCCAGGACCCACACACTTGCCAAATGGGATCCATTTTAAATTTTAATTATCTTGTATATTATTTTTACCATCACTCACTCACTTTTACCATCACTCATTCAATCTATTTCTCTCTCACACCATCAGGCTTTCTCCTTCTAGGGTTGCCATGTCTTCAGCATCCCAGAGCCTGCTACTTGTGGGGTACAGTGTGGTGATATCATGCACTGAGGCTTCATGATGTCATAGGGTTCCCAATTCTTAAAAGACAAATATCTTATTCCTACGCAGTGGCCTGTGACAAGGGGGTAGAACTAGAGATGCAAAGGCCTGGGGAGATGGAAATATTCACAGGGGTGGGGAGGAAACAGTTTAAAAAACAACAACCTTAAAACAAAGATAGCTGTGCTGGTGTGGTCAATGAGAAACCTCTTCTCCAAAATCCACAGTTGGGCAATTCCTGTATTAGGATCAACCAACATTCCACAAAAAATATGCAAGGTTTTGAGTTCTCCAAAACGTGCCTAACTAGGTTAGCCTGATAAAGAGTTCTGGAGAACTTGAACACTTGTATCTTTTTATGGAATTTTGATCCTAATAGAAGTATTGCCCAACTGTGGATTTTTGAGTTGCGAAAAAGCCCCCCCCCCTTTTTTTCACTGGAAGAACTGGAAAGTTGGGTGGAAGCATTGAGGAAAACACACACACCTCTTATGATGAGGAATCCCCCCATCCCTAGTGTTTTAAAACAACATTGATGCAAAACTCCTAAATTTGGTGGGGCTGAGGAGAGTACGGCAGGAATAAGCTCCATCAGCCAATAGTCCCATCTATAGCCGCCCATGGGAACAGAGCCCTCACTACAGTTAGGAGCTGGAAGGGCAAAAAACAGGATGGTCTCTGACTTAAAAATAGCGAGCTTCTGATCAGGCAGCACCTCAGTGTGCAACAAGGTAATGCACAAAGTGTGTTGCTAAGTGTGCACTTACACAGGGACCCAGGTGTAACGTGATGCACTTTGGGGCAAACTGTCCCTACTTCGAGTATAAGCTGATGGGACCTGAGCTAGTGGTGACTGACCAAGAAAGAGATCTTGGGGTTGTGGTGGACAGCTCAATGAAAATGTCCACCCAGTGTGCGACACCTCCATTTGGTCACTACTGCCAGTGGAAAGACAACCCATGGTACTTATATGCCCACGGGGCTTTCCACATGAGTGTATTGTTCTGTAATAGATGAAGATATGGAAATGGTTATCCATTTGCTAATGGCTCCTGGGAGGAAGTGTAGACTTGAGCATATGATGCTGTTGCATGGGCATGCCACAAAGTAATGAATTCCTTCAGCGGTAGATCAAACCAGATGCCAGGGCTGAGCCTCCAGGAACTCTGAACCAAATTAAAAAGAAGAACATTGGAGCATTAGAAGTACTCTGATGGATCAGGCCAAAGAGGTTCGATCTTCTTTCCAACAGTGGCCAAGGAACTATGCACAAGCAGGGCATGAAGGTTGCCTCTGAATAGGGATCTCATCTCAAAGAAATCCAGAATGGATTCAAATGAGTTTGGATTTCTATGAACCTGACCTGAGGATTCTGCAGCTGCCCAGCTTTTTCAGAGTTGCACAGATTTTGTGGACTTGCAGGTAGTGATGTACGTGTACCTGGTGGGGTGCTTGCCTTGTGCTTGGCAAGCACCCCCACCGCTCGACTCCTCCCGTGGTGACATGAGGCTCCCGGCGGACTTTCCCAGGACCAGAAAGTGACATGATGGGTCCCGGCGCTGTTCCAGGAACTGACACGACGGGACCCTGGCGCTGCTTTTTCCACGTAAATATAATAGAAAACCACCTTAAAATGGCTGCACAAAAAATCCAATTCCATCAATGAGCGGACGATGGAATGAAAGACACCTGACAATCCACAAAATAAAATCTGTACATCCCAACCCCTACACCACCACTGCTTGTCCCCAGGATGTGGTATATAGAGGTGCATTGTCTCCATGAAGATCTGGCATATACTTCTTTGGTGCGTGGTGAATAGCTACCATACTATTACCTCAATTTACTTTCTTCTGGATTTTCTAGAGAGACATTTAATTCTCCAGTTGGATTTGCATCAGCAGCTGGCTAACCAGTGTGCATGTGCTGAGTTTCACAGCAAGTGCTATGGCACTTTCCATTGCCTCACCTGCAATGGATCTTTCTAGTTCTGACATTCTTTTGGCAAGGAATAAGCTGAGTAAGGAGAAGTGTAGAAATATCAAATATCTGAGCAGCTTGATCTCAGCATCTCCTGTGCTAGCTGTAACATTTTAAAGGGTAATTAGGGACCTTATCATGAAATGACCTACAAGCTGAAAGGAAAAGGAGGTCTCCTTAGGGAAGAGTCCCCTCACCCCACCCCTGGGCTCCTTTTGCAGTTAGGCTGGTGTTTGTTATTGGCATGTTAAGCCGGTGTGCATTACTGGCATTTACCAGGGCATACATTCTGCATGTAGTGTTTGTGTGCATGCTGAACATGCATGCAAAGAACTACATCTTTCTGGCGTGCTAAGTTCACATCTGAAGCCTCCATGGTGCAGGCCTCTCCTACAGATGTCAAGGGCTATTGACATTTATATGGGAGGAGGGCATTTCTTTAGATGGAGAAGGCCTAGATCAGGGGTGGGCAACATGTGGCTGATGGGCTAAAGGCAGCCCCCCATGGGTCCCCACTGCCCCTCATTGCCCCAAAAACCTTGGGGGGAAGAAAAAACATGGTGGTTTGCCACCAAAATTCAGTGGCAAACCACTACAGAGGCTTACCAAGGACAAATTTAGCTTGAAAACATGCTAAATGTGTCCTTAGTAAGCCCCTGTAGTCGCTACAGAGGCTTACTAAGGACAAATTTGGCTTGTTTTCAAATCAATTTTTTTTTTGCTGCCACCACAGCAAGAGTGTGGCCCGTGGGGGGGTGTCCATGGGGGAAATTGGCCTCTGGACAACCTGAGGTGGCCACCCCGGGCCTAGGCAATAAAAGAAAGGGATCAGCTAGCCTTTCGGGGCATTGAGAGATTACTAAAAGAATTTTCTTAGAAAACATCGATGAGTTCAAGGAGTCAAGATCTGATGGGATGCTAGAGAGACACAACAAGATAGTTTAAGTGTAGACTAGAACATAAAGCCATGGAGACGCTTGCTATTTCATACCATTAGACTGGGTGACTAAAATATTGCAAAACAACCTACCTTGTTGCAACCTTCCTTTCTTGAGTTTCCTGCTCTGGAAAGACTACCTTATAATTTTATGAATGAGCTGTAAAATGGCAAAAGGATTATAAATGACCCCAAAAAAAGCTGCAGAACAGCAGCACACTTTAAATAAGTGTGCAGTCAATGATCCTTTTGTAATGTCAGCAGTGGGTGTCGTAAAATTTCAACATATTACTGCTCTAAATTTAGGGATGTCTTCTTTCCTTCGTACATGGGAGAGGTACCATTCACCTAATCCCTGTTGACACTAGTGAGAGTCAGATTGGAACCAGTAAGTCCATGGAACATTTCAAAATGAAGAGTTTCTTTTAGTCTCCTTCTACTTGGATATAGGAATCTCTCCACAGTTGGTGGGCATCTGCAAAGAGAGCTATCCGAAAGGGCCAATGCCAGAGGTACAGTATTGCACAAATAGCCTTGGATATGGTGTTTTGAGACAGAAAGTTTGTGAAACTCCAAACATGTTTTGGAAGCCAAGTATACAGCCATGGGAATGTTCCACTATCTTCCTTACATCATCTTTCCATTTAGTCAAATAACAGGGCAGCAGCAGGGTTGCACAAAGACAGCCACAAAACCAGAGAGTGACACAACATTTGCCCAACCCATAACGTTCCCATTTATAGGGATGCTAGTTACACACCTATGTTTGCAACAAATTAGCAGTGTGGGGTTTTTTGGGTCTGGAATTGCTCTCTTCCAGGAAGTGGGACTTGATCTTAGCAGAATGTGCCTCTCATTGAAATGTACAGCTTCGAATGCTTTTTTCCTGCACTTGCCAAAGCATATCATTCTTATAATTATAAACAATCATTTATTACAAATGGGAGCCATGGAATGGGAAACTAGAGTCATCTGTTTATGCTGATCTCACAGTGGACCCAGGACCACATAAGGAATATTTTATATCGAGTCAGACCACTGGTCCATCTAGCTTAGCATTGCCTACAATACTTGCAGTGACTCTTCAGGGTTTCAGACAGGGGTCATTCCTTGAATATTATTATTATTATTATTTGTTATATTTTAATTTGCTATATTTATATCCCATCTTTTTTCCTGCAAGGAACCCAAAGTGGCTTACATTATCCTCCCCCTCCTCTCCATTTTATCCTCACAAGAACCCTGTGAGGTAGGTTATGCTTCGGATTAAGAATGGGACCCAAAACCTGTGCTCTTAACACAGAGCAATGGCCCTTCCCCAGACTCATTCTGCTTCCATGAGTTTGACATAACATCTAAACTGAACATACACATATTCTGCTCCATGCACGCATGCCTAATGTGCATGGTTTTTCACCTCCACCTAGGGATGTATGAGAAATTCCTTTCAATTTGTTTTTGACCAGAAGTTACCCTATTTTACAAGGACCCAAACGCAATCTGCATTCCAAGTTCATACGTTTCAGAGCTCTCAAACGATTCCCGGAGAAACCACCACCACAAATGCCTTTGGAAAAATGTGCACGGAAAGATGTGCAGTTATTTTTAAAAAATGCACACAAACATGCTTTAAATGATTGGGATAACATGCGTACATTTCAGAAATGTGCAAATTGGTGCATACACTTGGGAAATGTGCATGAAAATACACACACATTTTTGTGTGAGAAGAAGAAGAAGAAGAAGAAGAAGAAGAAGAAGAAGAGGGAAGCAAGCTCACAATCTGAAATGGACATGTGTTGGAAGGAACTTGGAGGTGGAATTTGGGAATCTCAGTGAGCTGGCTGGGGCATGCTGGGAGTTGTAGGCCAAAAACATCTGGGGACCCAAAGTTGGAGAACAGTGCTGAGCTCTTGTTTTGCTGATTCAGGGCGTGTCATTTAGAGGGTTAAAAATTATTTTTCACAAATTTGTGAAATAGGGGATCTAAAAATATGTCTTTTGATGTCAGGAATTCAAATCTGCTATTATTTTTTGATTGGACAACATTTAGCTTGGTAAATCGGCACTTGAACAAAACATATATTCACTGCTCTCGGAAAATAGTGTATAATGCTAAGAAGCATTCATTTTCTGCTGTATAAAACATACAGTTGCCATAAAACATATCTTTCTAAACAAAGAACAACAAAATGTAATAACACCCCTTTAAAAATTATGCAATAAGTTTTATTAAGTCTTGTTTTGATTCATTCTTAGACATCAACCACCGACTTGCTTCTTGACCTCTTATATATCCGTCACGTTTCTCGGCTGTATATACTTTGCCTGCTGCCTCTGTGACTTGTTTGACAATTCTTTCTACAGACTGAGCATGACAGGGCCACTTTGGAACTTGCATAGGTTCATTATTGAACAAAATTCAAAGTGACCTCAATAGGCTGGAGCGCTGGGCCAAAAAGAACAGAATGAAATTTAATAGGGATAAATGCCAAGTGCTGCACCTAGGGAGAGGGAACCAAATGCAGAGTTACAGAATGGGGGACACTTGGCTCAACAATACTACAAGTGAGAAGGATCTTGGAATTGTGGTAGATCACAAACTGAATATGAGCCAGCAATGCGATGTGGCTGCAAAAAAGGCAAATGCAATTTTGGGCTGCATTAATAGAAGTATAGCTTCCAAATCGCGGGAAGTGATAATTCCCTTTTACTCGGCACTGGTTAGGCCTCATCTTGAGTACTGCGTCCAGTTTTGGGCACCACACTTTAAGAAGGATGTATACAAACTGGAGAGGGTTCAGAGGAGGGCAACAAGGATGATAAAGGGACTGGAAACAAGGCCCTATGAGGAGAGACTGAAAGAACTGGGCATGTTTAGCCTTCAGAAGAGGAGACTGAGGGGAGATATGATCGCACTCTTTCAGTACTTGAAGGGATGTCACACAGAGGAGGGCCAGGATCTCTTCTCGATCATCCCAGTTTGCAGGACACGGAATAATGGGCTCAAGTTACAGGAACCTAGATTCCACCTAAACATCAGGAAAAATTTCCTGACTGTCAGAGCAATAAGACAATGGAATCAACTACCTGGGGAGGTGGTGGGCTCTCCCAGTCTGGAGGCATTCAAGGTGCAGCTGGACAATCATCTGTCAGGGATGCTTTGACCTGGATTCCTGCGTTGAGCAGAGGGTTGGACTCGATGCCCTTGCGGGCCCCTTCCAACTCTACTTTTCTATGATTCTATGATTCTATGATTAATGAACTTATTGACTTCTGATATCGACAGTTTGCATGTCAAAGGAGGTTCATATACATTTTCAGAACAGTCTATGAGTTCTAACAGGGAAGTAGCAGCAGGATTAATAGAAGGAGTCTTTCTGGGACATACAGAAAGATCACCCAGGAAATCATCATTTCCACTTAGGTCAACAGTCTTCTGCACACCACCTTTTCTCTCATTGCTGTCACTGGAGCACAAGAGTGTCTGAATGATCATTTCGCTGAATGCATACCATGCTGAACGCTGGATTGTAGGCAAAACAGCACCCACTACAGCTTTCTTTTGGAGTCTGAGGAGCTGGAGCTGGAACAACACATGGCGAGGACCTTCCACCCAAGAGTGTTTTACTTTGATCTGGAACCAGCAGGGAAAGTACACACCAACAATGTACTCTACTATCAGTCTTACGTTCTGGAGGGTTTCCCCCTTAAAACCATGTTTTGATATCCATATACGGCAAATCCTGTTTGCAGTCATTAACCATCTCGAGTGACACACTGGACCAATTTCAAGGAGGGCGAGAGCTATAGGGAGTTCTCCTGTCCTTATGGCCTGTGTAATTCTGTACCCATATGCTTGATCTGTTGACAAATTGTTTATTACACTGTGACTAAAAGAAATGAGAAGCTCTCCAGTTGAGACTTTAGTGAATGAAGGCTCAATTTCCAATTCTGTGGCATTGTCTAGCATCTTCCCAATAACACCAGTCCATTTGTTGTTTGATAAGGTCTTCTCATGTCAATTATACTCTTCTTACATAGTTCATCAAATTCTTGATCTAGCGATTTCATAAGTTTTTCTTGGGCCCTTTTGACTTTATTGTGATCCACTACAAATGTCTTGTCATGTTCAGTAACTAAGCCAACATCAGTAAAAGCTGCAGTGGTAATGGCAGCTGTGGCACGCAGGCCAACACCATACCTGATGCTCTGCATAGCAATATTGCATATTTCCAATGTGTTGTGCTGTTTATTTTTATTTGAAGTAGAAGATGTACTTGGCAATTCTAATGAAATTCCATAACTTTCATCCTTTCCATCTTCAGGATCAGTCATTTCTTCTTCTTCATCAGTGGAGAAAATTACTTCATTTGATGATATTGAAGCATCTGGCTTACTCCTCTGCTTATATTCAGAAAGTCTTCTCCTCTCATCTTCTTGCCGTTTCTGCCTTTTGACTTGTCTGTTATGTTCAGGCAAATCTGGCAGACCAATTTGATGTGGTCCATTAGAACCAGTCTTGTTTCTCTGACCCTTAACGAGAGCAAGTTCATTCACAGGGATCTTAAACTCTGTACGACATATACATTGAATATGAGCTACCTTTTTGCAGTCTGCAGCACAGCCTGCTTCACAACAAAGTACAATTTTACACTTGCAGTTAAGGATGTCAAAAAGCTTGTCAAGTTTTAATGTGAAAGCCTCTTTGGTTTCTAGCTTTCCCCTACCAAGCGATATATTCTTAGCCAGCTCCCAGCTATCTTGCATCTTATGTAAGATTCTAATTTTTGAATTTATAACAGGGATAGATACAGATCGGACGGAATCGTAATTGGGCCCGATCCCGATTACACAGATCGTAATCAGAATCAATTTGGAGGGGCCGTGCACAGCCCTAGTGCATTGGCTGTATGTGTTTCTTTACCCTGAACCATCAAGATGGGTGACAGATGGTGAATATTTACATTGAAATATGCATTTTTCAGCACGGCACTATATATATATAGCCAATTATCAGGAAAATACTTTCTTTGAGACTGTGTTGTGCAGGTGCAAGAGGAATGTTGTACATTAAAAACAGGGCTGTCACTTATCAAAGTCATCTTAGTAAACAGGCAGAGCAATCCTTAGACAGCATCTGGAGGGTGGGGTATAGGATTCTTCAGTTTTCCAGATCTGAGGTCAGAGACAGTGCTCTGACCTCAGAGCTGGGGATCCGTGCTCTGGTCTCCCCACCCCACCCCACCCTTCGCAGCCGGCGTGGAAATAACTGCGTCGGCTGCTTCTCCAAGGTTGGGAAAGCAACCTTGGAGAAAGGGTAAAGGGGGCAGGGAGGGGTGGGGAGGGGAGGAGACTGGGGCTGCCAGGATACAAGGTATCGTCGTGGTACTCAAGTCTCCTCCCCTCTGCATCTGAAGTGCCGTGGCTAGAAGGTCAAAATCGGCCTTCTAGCTGACTTGCAGAGCAGGAGAGGCGGGGAGATGGAGATCACGTCTGCTGTTTCCCCCACTCTGCAGATGATTCTCTCTTCTTCTTTTTAAAACTTTTTTATTTCTATATAAACAAACACAAACAACACAAAACATAAAATGATAATTAACAATTAACAAAACTAAAATGCACTTCTGAATTTTTCTACAGCAAATATAAGTAACAAATAGTTTCTGTAATCCAGTGTTCTCCAACCTTGGGTCCCCAGCTATGCTGGCTAGGGCATGCTGGGAGTTGTAGACCAAAAACATCTGGGGAACCAAGGTTGGAGAACACTGCTCTAATTAATAATCAGAACAGAAATGTTATATTTTCCCCATTGTCACCAATTTATCTTCTTATTCTTCTTTTTCTATTGTCACCAATTTATCCTCTTATTATTCCACAAAACCACAGATAAACAAATCATTTCCCCCCCTAAACCCTGCAAAAAGTCAATTAGAGGTTTCCACTCAGCAGTAAATGTAGACATTGTCTTTTCTCTAATTAATGGCGCAAGTTTGGCCATCTCTACCATCTTGACTAACCATTCTTCTGTTGTAGGCAATGCTGGAACTTTCCACTCCGCAGATGATTCTCGTAAGCCTCCGAGTTCAGAGGCTTACAAGCATTGGGGGCGCAACTCGTTGGATTGCCCCCAAGAGTATGAATTTTCATGGATCAATTAAACATGTGTATGAACAATAGTTCTGAACCAAAATGCATTCTTTATTTTCAGATGATGGATACATGTATCATAGCACTGGCATCATCTTAAAAGAATCCCCCCCCCTCATCTGGGCATTACGTATGCTGGGCAACACTGTGGTTCCGTGTTATTGCTTTTCAGAGCTCCTGAACTCCCAAATCAGCTGTCTGAGGGCCAAAACAGACTTTGCTTTATATGGGCATCTACAGCTATGTCATTATTATTTTCACTCTAGAGTGGGTGCAGGGCACCTGAGGCAGACTGGGATGCTAGCCTGGGGAATAGGGGAACTTTTAAGATCTGGACCAGCCCCAGCCCAGCTCATAAGTGCAGTTTATTTCAGAAATGTTATGTAGCAATGAAAGATAGTTGTGTCTGAAAGGCCTGCTTGATCCTTGCCTGTTTTTCTAATACACTGAAACAACAGTGAGAGAGAAGGAGGAATGCCTTCTAACATGGCAATCTTAATTTTCTGCAGTTTTTAAAAGTTCTTGTGTGTATAGATAGATAGACAGACAGACAGATATACAATCTGCAGTTTTTCTAAGTGTCTGTATCTATCCAAAAAAATGTTGCAGGTTGATTGGGAACATCTTTCTAGTCAGTCAAAATATTTTAGTCAATTAATCTAGACAATTAATCAATTAAGGACTGTAGCCCTTATTAAAATCAAGAGACTATTAACAAAAGCTTTTGAAGGAAGTGCTGTAAACTTGAGAGAGAAAGAAACGGAGAGTTCCCTTTTTAAAAACCCAAGTGAAAATGAAAGAAAAACTGTGTGAATAGTTACTGCTCAGCATTACTACCCCTTTCGCATGGAGTGGTTGTATCTTAAATATAGATTTCCACCATAATTCTCGATCTAAACATCTGATTAGGGTGCTACACATCACCAAAAAAGAGGACACTGATTTGCATAACATTTGCACATACTAGCTTATATGTATAGGTGTAGAAACAATTACTGTAATTTAAATAGAAATACATTGCATTTCACCAAAGGGGGAAAGACTGCGATCAGGTGAGCTCTGCGTCTTGCTCTGTCCAGGGGCTGTTGATGGGCCACCTCAAGGCCCTTGGTCTTCCTTTCAGATGGTTCCTATTGTTAACCATACTTGGTCTGGAGGGCTCTTCAAACTGAATCCTTTAAATAGAGAACAGTCCTTCATAAAGTAGGTTGCATGGCCACCCTACTTCTGCTTCTCAGTGTATATTTAGAGCTAGAAACAATCTTGTAAGATCTAGAAAAGTGGTCCAGCAGCATAATTACTTAGTCACTCTGAGGGATTTCACATACCGTAATGAATAGCTCTAGTATAATTACTTCTAGCAGCAGCAGCCAGAGCAGAAGGAATAGTACACATTAAGCAGTACAAACCTCGCAGAATGGTTTTTGTTCCTATTTGCTTGCAGAGCTGTTTGCTTAGCTGTGGATATATTTTTGCAATGTTCCAAATTGTAGGGGTTTGTTGCTTCCTTAAGCTATTTAGAACATAAGCTTGCATGAAATCAATTTGGATTCCTTGTGGATGAAGTAATCGGTCTTTTACCAAGTTACGTTTCAAAATATGTTCTAAGGTGACTCAAAGAACACTGGAAATCTTCCCCAAAGCGAGGGAGGACATTCTAATCCTCTGCTGGTATTTGGGTTACTGGTGCTTGTTTTACAAACTGAAGGCAAGAGCCAGCCAAAGTTAAGCACTTTTAAGACCCATTTTGTTTCAGTGTAAGAGAAATGAGCAGCTGCTGAAGGCTGCAGTCCTTAACTTTGGCTTGATTGTGTGATTTTACTTAGTTATTATATTTAATTGTATGCTGCTCTTTTGACCCCAAAGCAATCATATTAAGATGCAAACAACAAATGAAATTCTTTTGCATGGACTTGTGTGTGTGTGTGTGTGTGTGTAATGACAATTTTTCTTGCTAATTTTCCTACCTTCTAATTGCTTTTCTAATCCAAGCCTTAGTCATTTCTGAACACTATTCTTGCACTCAAGCCTGTATTGATTGACATAACCTGTGGACCCCCAACCTAATTTCAAAAACATGCTGCATGCAGTCAGTTCAGACCTTTGGCAGGAGCAGTCTGTCACTTCCATGGCCGCCCACTGGGTAGGGAGGAATAGGAGGAGGGGGGGGGAAGGAAGGGGGTGGCAGAAAGCAAGAGCAAAGCAGAGAAAGTGAAAAGGGGTGAGCCACCCACTTTTGGCTCTGGCCCCAACATGTGGCCCTTGGAAAATGTGAGGGCAGTCTTCTTTCTCTCCCTTTCTAGCCTCTAGCCTTGCTCCTTCTCTCCCCTCTGCCCATTTGCCTTGCTATTCCCTCCTCCCTCCCTGCCTCTAGCCTTGCTCTTTCTCTCCCCCTCCCAGCCTTGCTCTTTCTCTCCCCCTCCCAGCCTTGCTCTTTCTCTCCCTTCTACCCCCTTGCCTTGCTATTCCCCCCTCCCTCCCAGTCTCTAGCCTCACTATTTCGCCCTCCCACCACCTCTTTAGTTCACTATTTCTCCCCCATCCCTATCAGGCTAACTGCACCACTGAAAGCTTCATTGGCAGTTCTTAACACCCAGAAAGCCCTTCCAGTAGTGGGTAGCCCTGCTGAACTAATCAGCGGTGGAGTGGAGCAGATAGTCTATTGGAGGGCACAAGGATGGGCAGGGGGCGGGGAGTACAGTCATCCTTCTCCACTCCTGACTATCTGACTATCTGTCTTGGGCTATTATGGACATGTGTTGGCCACGGCTTCATATTTATTTATTTAAAATATTTCTGGTCCACCTTTCAATTAAAGGACCCTAGGGCATTTTATATCAGAATATATATCTATATCTATATCTATATCATCTATCTATCTATCTATCTATCCAGTATATATATCGGCATTTTCAAGCAGCAATTTAAAACACCAACCAATACAGAAAACCAAGCCGACTAAAATAACTGACTTGTTCGGACCAAATACTTGTTGGAACAAGTGAGTGCAGCAAGCAACGCCAGAATTGGAGGAGTCAGGCGGGCATACAGTTGGACTGGAACCATGATTGCCTTTTGCTGAAAGAGCTTGTCACCCACAGCACAAGGATAGTTGACACCGAAGTGTGATGGAACTAGTGGTGGATGCATGCAATTTTGTTTTCTTTAGAGTTGTTTGTGCAAGGTTTAAATAAAAGAAGCAAAGATCTTAAACAGGCAGGAAAATAGTGCAGTTTGAAACTACAAAAGAACAAAGATACAATCTTATAAGATCATTATATAACATTTTACAATGGAGCTATTGACATGAAATGATGGTGCAATGTTTAAACAAAGCCCTAATCTTGCTCGGCAAGGAAAACAGACAGTATACTTGGAAACAGAAAAGAGCAAAACAACCGGACTGATAGTAAAACTGCTACAAATGAGCTAATAATGTAAATAATTGAAAAACTCCCGCATGCTTGTCAGTTAATAAATTGGATACCTCATAGAACTGGAAGGTAATTTAAGTATCATCAAGTCCAATCTTTATATGGAAGAATTCTCCAGAATTAACAACCCCCAGAAATTGCTGCCCCACAGTAACTTCTTTCTTGCCCTTCCATGTATGAATCGTGGGCCAACTATATTTTTTACTCTGAGTATAATATTGGAGAAGCCGAGAGAGGATGGTTTCCTGATAAATGTATCTGGGGCAAAGAAGATACTTGAACATCCATTCCTACACTAACAGTGAAATGCTAAGCATGATGATTCAGAAGTAAGTGCTGTTATGTTCAGTGGGACTTATTCCCAGGTAGGTGTGTACGGAATTGCTGCCTAACTCCCACTGAATACAGTAAACTTACTTCTAAGTAGACATTCATAGGATTGTGTTATAAAAGATGTGTACTTTAATCCATGGGTAGGAAGCATGCAGACCCCACTATGCCCCTGATTTTAATCATCATCATCATCACCATCATCATCATCATCATCATCAAGCTAAATGCAGGTTAAATTTGTCAATTTTAGTGCTCCGTAACCACTACAGAGTGCTAAATTTACATTTACATTTATTTATCCATGGCAACCATATACAGGTTATGGCCAAAAAATTACAGACATATAAATAGGGATAGTTAAGACATTCTTAAAAACTATTAAAACTCTCTTTAAAAATATAAAAACATTCTTAAAAATTGTTAAAATATTTACTCACAAAGCAGAGGCTACAAGAATGTTTGGTAGTGATTGCAATACAGTACAGAGTTATATATACAGTATCATCACAGTTTCTAAAGAGAACCATTGTCCTCATAGTCTGTTCTAAGTTTGGCTGCTTTCACCGCGAATCTAGCTGTATTAAACATAACAGACTTGGCTGTATTTGATAACAGATATATAATTTTATCCAAGTCATTATAGTTAGCTACAGGCTCTAAACTTCTCCTCAGATATTTATCTCTTGGGATTTTATACAACCTACAGTGTAACATATAGTGTATAGTATCCTCAATCACCTCGCTTCCACAGATACAGAGGTGCTGCTCCCTAGGGATATTCTTGTATCTCCCTTCTGTGAAATTAGTTTTCATTGTCTGAAATACCTATGGTATTTATGTGAAAAACGCAGCACAGGGGTCCCGTCGTGTCACTTCCGAGTCCCCGGTGCTGCGTTTTTTAATGTAAGTACCATAGAAAACCAGCGTAAAATAGCCACGAATAGCAAATCGTGGCTATTTTAAGCTGGTTTTCTATGGAATTTACGTAAAAAGCGCAGCACAGGGGACCCGGAAGAACCTCTCCTCAGCTCCTCTCCGGGGAGATGTGGCGAGCCGGGGAAAGGTAAGTTCAGCGGGGCTCGGGGGGGTTGAGTGGGGTGAGTTTGCCCCCGCTTCCACCTCCTGTTGATTTCCTCATACATCCCTACTGAGACAACACAGGAGCATGTGTTTCTGTGGCAAAAACTGCAGTGCAGAGGCAGTCTTTATATAGGGCTTCCAGCAGCTCCCGCAACTGGAGGTCTGGGGCAGGATTCTGCAAAGCCAGCAGTAGGCTGGGCTGCTGTCTACGCAGCAGCCACTAGACAGAGCTGTGGCACTGCACTGGTGGAGCAGATCCTGACAGATTCTAGCTCATTGTCAGCATTTATTTGCTTAGAAAAGTATCATTTATCTTGAGCTGAAGATTAGAATCCCATGTCAGCCTACATTTCCCTTGCAGTATGTAGGGGGGAATCTTGCTGCATTCCCTTCTCAATCTCCTGAAACCCTACTAGCTCCAGGAGCAATGGTTGATGGTCACTCAGGCATGGGTTGATCTCCAATTGAGAATTTCTTTACATAAGCAGCATTTACGGTAAGTTATTTAAAAAGTAATCTATAACACTTCCCCCTTTTAGGGTGCTATATGTAAGGTTTCCTGTTGATTCATCAGAACCAGTACCGTTAGACATGATCATTGTAAACTTATACACCAACTTAAATACGCAGATTCCTGCTTCATTTATTAACTTGTCCTTGGATTTCCTATTTGGTAGATATGCAATATCTTCCATGCATAATGACAACTTTGTGTTGCTATTCTATATTCATCACCTATTCTTGCGTTAAAATCTCCCATTACAATAATTGGACACATGGGAAACTGTTGATTAACTACATCCAAGTGAGACTCTACAATATCCCATATATTAAAATCATATTTTTTAAAATCCTTTTGGGGGGATACACACATTTATACATATCATCTTGGCCCCTGATAAACTAATCAAGAGAATAATCTGTAGGTATGGTGAGTCAACTTCAATTATCTGGGTCTCAACATTCAGCAGGATTTATGCATGGTTTATCCTTGGCCTTTCTTGGTTGAATCGAGCAATCTTTAGTTGAGTGGCTGTCATTCCCCAGCTCTGAATTTCTAAAAGATATCAATTCACTCTTATGTGGCATGACTTGGCCATCTAAAGACATTTTAGCAATACTTATGTCAGGGTATAATGTTTCAAATTTATGCATTGGTCCCTTTAATGTAATACAGCCTACTTTTAAGTAATTTTTGTTCTAATGTTGGCTTTGGCTGAACTTGTGACCATGATACAGAAGCAGGAGGTTGGTCAAATTTCATTTGATCATGAGTACTTATTGAATTTGTTGTTACATATTGCAGCTTGAGATTGATAGGGGCTATCAAGGGGCAGGATAGCTTGAGATTGATAGGGGCTATCAAGGGGCAGGATTGCAGCTTGAGATTGATAGGCAAATGGTCAAGGAACACCTGATTACTTTGAACGAGTTTAAATCTCCAGGGCCTGACGAACTGCATCCTAGAGTAATAAAGGAACTGGCAGAAGAACTCTCAGAACCACTGTCTATTATCTTTGAGAAATCAAGGAGGACAGGTGAAGTGCCAGATGACTGGAAGAGGGAAAATGTTGTTCCTATCTTCAAAAAGGGCAAGAAGGAAGAACCTGGGAACTATAGACCAGTCAGCCTAACATCAATCCCTGGGAAATTTTTGGAGCAGATTATAAAGAAGTCAGTCTGCAAGCACCTTGAAAACAATGCAGTGATTACTAGAAGCCAGCATGGATTTGTCAAGAACAAACCTGCCAGATCTCATCTCATCTCATCTAATCTGATCTCATTTTTTGACCGGGTAACCTCCCTTGTGGACTGTGGGAATGCTGTGGACATAATATATCTGGACTTCAGCAAAGCTTTCGACAAAGTGCCTCATGATATCCTGATAGCTAAAAGTGGGCTAGATGGAACAACTATCAGGTGGATCCACAATTGGCTACAGAATCGGACTCAAAGAGTGCTTATCAATGGTACCTTCTCAAATTGGGGAGAGGTAACAAGTGGGGTACCACAGGGCTCGGTCCTGGGCCCAGTGCTGTTCAACATTTTTATTAATGACTTGGATGAGGAGGTGCAGGGAATGCTTATCAAATCTGCAGATGACACAAAGTTGGGTGGAACAGCTAATACTCTGGAAGACAGAAACAAAATTCAAAGTGATCGTAATAGGCTGGAGTGCTGGGCCGAAAACAACAGAATGAAATATAATGGGGATAAATGCCAAGTGCTGCACCTAGGGAAACAAAGCCAAATGCAGAGTTACAGAACGGGGGACACTTGGCTCAACAATACTACAAGTGAGAAGGATCTTGGAATTGTGGTAGATCACAAACTGAATATGAGCCAGCAATGCGATGTGGCTGCAAAGAAGGCAAATGCTATTTTGGGCTGCCTTAATAGAAGTATAGCTTCCAAATCGTGGGAAGTGATAATTCCCCTTTACTCGGCACTGGTTAGGCCTCATCTTGAGTACTGCATCCAGTTCTGGGCATCACACTTTAAGAAGGATGTAGACAAACTGGAGAGGGTTCAGAGGAGGGCAACAAAGATGATAAAGAGACTGAAAACACGGCCTTATCAGGAGAGACTGAAAGAACTGGGCATGTTTAGCCTTCAGAAGAGGAGACTGAGGGGAGATATGATCGCACTCTTCCAGTACTTGAAGGGTTGTTCACAGAGGAGGGCCAGGATCTCTTCTCGATCATCCCAGTTTGCAGGACACAGAATAATGGGTTCAAGTTACAGGAACCCAGATTCCACCTGAACATCAGGAAAAAAATCCTGACTGTTAGACGAATAAGACAATGGAACCAATTACCTAGGGAGGTGGTGAGCTCTCCCACTCTGGAGGCATTCAAGGTGAAGCTGGATGGCCATCTGTCAGGGATGCTTTGACCTGGATTCCTGCATTGAGCAGGAACTCGATGGCCTTGTAGGCCCCTTCCAACTCTACTTTTCTATGATTCTATGATTCTATATCATCTTGATCGGCCCAGGTTTCCTGGTTTGTTTGATCACTCTTCAGGCAGATATTTAGAAGTCTAAATTGCAAAATCTTCAAGTTATTAATGATTACCAACTGCTCCTCTGTAGGGAGGGCGCCAAAAGATGCCACCAGGGCAGCTACTCCCTCAAATTCTTCAAGATGATTCTGATTTCTGCACAGCTTGTGGTTCAGTTTGGTTACAATTTCCCAAAATATCTAACTGAAGAGCATTTAATTTATCGAAAATTATGAATTTCTCTTCAACAGATTTACAAAGGGAGCAGTTAGATTTACTGCTTCCTCAGTCTTCTGCAGAATTTCTGTACCAGGTGGATCCATCCTTGCCAGGGCCGGATTAACATAGGGGCGATTGGAGCGGCCGCTCCAGGCCCATAACAGACAATAGGCCCACAATATAGGGATACACGGCACGATTTGAGTTAGCTCTGATCGTTATCATTCAGCATAATTAATGATTTTTTCAAGATTAGAAAGGTGTTCTAAGCACATCTGCATTACAGGCTTGAGGCAAGTCCTAGCAAGAACTGTTGTTCTCAAATTAGCATTTCGGTAGGTTTTTGCATTTCAATCACTGTTACTACATTTCTTTGAAGCACATGGGGGCTTGCTAGGGTCTGTAATATTCAGATTTAGAAGGGACCTCTCTCTCCAGCCTCTAGCAAAAGATCTTTCTGATTCGCAGCTCAATTGTTCAAATGCTAGTTTAACAAAAAAACGAAAACGAAACAAAGCAACAAGAACAACACAATTATTCTTGGTCAAGCAAAGCTTCCTGGCTTTTTGTTGTGGCTGCTTTTTCTTTTTTAATAAATAAATTTGGGGGAAATTGGGAAGACCCTTACTGATGAGCTGCAGGAGTTTTTGAGTTTTGGCACTTTAATGGTAATTAAAATATTTAATTTGTTTTAATATAAAATTGCGTCTTCATTTTATTTATTTCCATAAAAAGGCCCACCAAAATCCTCAGCACCAGGCCCATAATGCTCTTAATCCGGCCCTGATCCTTGCCTAATAAGGAACCCAACACTACTTCCTGGGTTAGGAATTGTTGCTTCACTATCTCCTGGTCAGACTCGTTAACTTGTTGCAATAGAAATTGAGGGGTCTCGTTACATGGTACATCTATCTTTTGTGAGACCATGTTAACTAAATCCTGCGTTTGTCCATCTATTGGGCTGACTTCTATATCTAAATCAATTAACAGACCCTCAGAACATTTGATTATTCCATTCACATGCGTAGTTTACATCAACTGTTGTTTAATTTGGGGTACCACTGTTTGTTGTGACAAATACTGAGACTGGGGATGGACACTCAGAGGATGCAACTGCTTAAAGTAGCATTTCACCCCAATACCGTTTTTACTTAGAGCTAAATTGAACCCTTTTTGCACTATTGAGTGCTGTGGAATGGTTTGCCACCAAATTTCAGTGGCAAACCATCATTTTTTAAAAAATCAAATATATTTTTACCTAGTGCAACCCATGGAGGAGGTGTTCTGCAGGATGGAAATGGCCACCCCTGATTTATTTGAAAGGAATCCATATCATATGAAGTATGGATTTTATTTGGATTTCATTATTTATTGCTCTTATTAGCAGGGGTGGACGGATCACTCTGTTTCTGGTCCATGTCAGTTTCATATATGTTCATTCATATGTCTGTTCTGTCCAGTTTCCACATCAATTTGCGATGTGTGTGTTTTTAAAGCATGAACATTTGCATTATTTTCTATCATATATATTTTTATAACATACACATTTTTGTATGCATTTTAGCTTTTTAAGCCAAGAATTGTATTGCAACATTTGGAGAAGTGTAAAAACCAAAATATAGCTGCATTCCAACCTGCATGTGAGTCTGGGAAGTGCAAATCAGATTGGTTCACTTAAAAATACGGACTGAACAAAATCCTTGAGCTCCTTCCCCCCCCCCCCCAAGGAACCCAAGGCAGCTTACATGATCCTCCTCCTCCTGCTCTCCATTTCATCCTCACAACAACCCTGTGAGGTAGGTTAGGCTGAGGGTTATTTCCATCAGTTCAAAGTGATGTACAAAGAACAAACATCAACATGAAAATATGCAAATACCATAAAATGTCATTCAAACGCATAAAGGTGATAAACCAGAAAGCCTTTTAAAACTACGGTAATTGACATTCAAAGCATCAGCAATGATCTCTCCTTCCTCAGCAGTAGCCTCTGAAACCTTTCCTAAATAGAAAAGGGGCTTATGTGCTGATGAAAGCTCAAAACTGAAGGGACCAGGTTCACATCCTTTGATAATTGTTCTTCCAGAGTCTATGAAGAACACTAAGAATGCTCCTCCTCATATTCTTATAGCAGCAACAGCAACAACAACAAAAGGATTTGAAACCTAGTATACTCAGCTGCTCTTAGTGCCTGGGGAGGTTCATATGGAGAATGCACACTCTCTCATGTATGCTAGATCTAGATGATTTAAAACTTTACTGGTGTGCATTGAATTTATTTATTTATTATTACATTTACATCCCACCTTTTTTTTTTTTGTCCTGGGAACCCAAGGCGGCTTACATCCTCCCCCTCCTCTTCTCCATTTCATCTGCACAACAACCTTGTGAGGTAGGTTAGGCTGAGAGTCAATGATTGGCCCAGTGACCTTCATGGCTGAGTGGGGACTAGAACCCAGATCTCCCAAGTCCCAGTCCAACACTCTAACCACTACACCACTCTAGCTCCTGAACTGGGCTCAGAAACTAATTAGAAACTAGGCATATGGGTTAAAACAAGGGTGAGGTGTTCTCACTAGCACTTTGCTCAGATCAGTGAATCAGTTGCCATGCTCAGTACCAATGGAAGCATTCAAACCATCTTCCGGTATGTATAAAAAGAATATATGTCTAGAAGAATTGAGTGTGGGGTTTTGTTTTGTTTTTGTTTTTTTGCAGTGGGAGCATGAACCTACCCATACACTATGGTCGTCATCTAAGGCTCTCCTCCAGGTGCCTCCTCCAAGGGAGGCTTGGAAGGAGGCAACGAGGGAGAGGGCCTTCTTGGTGGTGCCCCCCCAATTATGGAATGATCTCTCCGATGAGATTCACCTGGCGCCAACATTGTTATCTTTTTTGCATCAGGTTAAGACCTTCTTCTCTCAGGCATTTGGAAGCATATCATGCAGTTTTAATCAGATCTTGAATTTTTCTTGTTGATTGTTTAAAATTGTTTTTAGATATATGTGTGTGTCTCTCTCTCTGTGTTGTATATGTTTGTATGTATATGGTTTTTATAATGTCCTAGCTGTTGCCCGCAGCTGCGCTCACGTGGATTTTAGGATTTGGTACAATGGAAAAGATACAATGTCTCTGACTGAAAGTGTAACGTTTAGGCTGGGTGCTGGCAGCAGAAAACTTTTCTGACAGAAATATCTAATCTTAAAGAAAAATCAGGTTAATCCTGAGAGTCTACAGGTGATGAAGAGTGACCGTGCCAAGTTTGGGGTAGATCCGTCAAAACGTGATGGAGCCTATGCGACAACGCCCCACACACAGCAGTCGGTTATTCAGTCAGTCATTTAAAAAGTTTCCCTCCCTTTTCACCCCTTCAGAGAACATTCTAAATGGCCTAGGGGAGATTTGCATACCCACTCCTATTGCCCCCTGCAGGAATTCATACAAACATTCTAAGTGTAGTATGGGCTAATTGCATAACTGCTCCTATTGGCTCCTGTAGCAATTATGAGGTGAGGCCAATTTGCATAACTGCTCCCCTGTTGTTTTGCCCATAGGAGATATGAGAGTGGGGCAATTTTGCCCCCTTTTTTCACTCCCTTAGAGACGGAATTTCCACCCTTCCTTAGTGGCTGTCTACGTCATAAAAACTATGTTCCTTCAAAATTTCACGTTCCTAGATTAAATGGTTTGAGCTGGGCATTGATGAGTCAATCAATAAGTCAGTCAGTCAGTACTTCTTCTTTTATATATATAGATTTTAAGGTTTAATCTTTGTAAACTGCCCAGAGAGCTTTGGCTATTGGGTGGTATAGAAAATGTAAGAAAAGAAATGAAATTAAATTGTCCCATCCACATAATGAGTCTGCTTTGAGGGCATACTGTATGAAAGACATAGGATGTAACAATGCTATTGTATTCTATACTAGTAAGATGCTAGCTGGAGTTGTAAATGAAGAAATGATTATGGTTCTGTGCATGTTTATCTCAGGATTGCTTTTTCCCAGCACAGAGATTAGTCAGGATTGTTTTGGAAAATTAACATGTACATTGAAATGTCAGTGTGGCTGCTGGTGAAGTGGTTTACCAGCAGGAACCAACCGCTGCTGGAGAGTGATCATGTTTTTTCCTCCCCTCTCTACTATAATGTATAGTATTTATATGGAAATTGCTTAGGTTTTTTCTTAATATTTAGTGGTAAAGAAATAGTACTACTATTACTAATACAAAACACATGATGTGACATGGCTGCACTGCAGGTCTCCCATCCCATCCCATATACATACAAACATATACAACACAGAGAGAGAGAGACACACACACACATCTAAAAACAATTTTAAACAATCAACAAGAAAAATTCAAGATTTCATTGGCTTCCACTTACAAGGGCAGGGAAAGTCACAGACTCCTGCCGTCACATCATCACATCATAGGTTATCTAGGACTAGACAAAACCAGGGGAGATTGGAGGAGGAGATGTTGTCACACCTTCTTGGGGAATGTGTCTCTGGGGACGAAAGACTCACAAAAAGGTAGAAGGGTGATTTTGAGGTCAACAAAAGAGGAACCATTATCTTATTCCCGAGTTTAAAAAAAAGAAAAGAATTTATCCTTAGAATTTTAAAGCAGCTACAGCACAATCTAATGTGGCTGCCCGTAATCCTCTGAACACAGAGGATTACACAGAGGATTACGTCGGGCATCCTATCGAGGGCGGGAGGAACGAGGAGGTGAAGGTCGCCTCCACTCTTCTCCTGCCTTGCAGAAGACTTAGACAGCTGGTTTCAGCCACCTAAGTCTTTTGCCCCTGCTCGCAAGGGGAGGCTGAGGCACCCCTCCCCGCTCCCTGGATATATCAACATATCGTATCTTGGCAGAGCTTCTCTCCTCCCCTCCCTGCTCCCTGGCTGGAACACCCACCAAATGCTGGTTCCAAGCTCAGTCTTCTGACCTCAGAGCCGCAGCCAGCACGGTTCTTTCTGCACCAGCTGTGAGAGCAGAGGGAGGGCGCTCCGAATTCGTGTTTCTGAGGTCAGAGCTGGGACTCCGAATTTTCCTGTGGCCGTCTAGACTCTTGTCTAGCAGCCATAGGATTGCGCCTTTAATAGGCATAACAACAAGGGCCATTCAGAGTGCAGAGCTGATTAATAGTTCCGGATGCATCCGAGAGCCCTGGGTGCAAAGAGGGAGGATATTGCCCAGCAACCAGGTGGAGCCAAATAAGTTTCCTTTTTAGCCTGGGTTTCTTGTGTATCTAAAAAAGACTAGCAGCATGTGTTGAATGTTCTGTCGGAGTGGTGGTTTCCTTCTGTTAGAAGCCTGGCCTGATTTGCTCTACTGTTTTATACTTCTCCAGTTGCTTAGAAGTATATCTGTTTATGTCTCGGTAAAGTTTGCCAAGCCCTTCACATTATGGATTCAGTCTGCTGCTTTATTCAGTCACTTCTGCTAACATCATGCTAGTGTATAGAGGCTGTGGATGCTTCCTTGCCTATTTCAGTAGAGGGTTTTGGTGGGAAACTTTCAAGTGCACTTTGTCTTAGTTGGCTAGGTCCTTACTAGCTCACCTTCCCTGACAAAACGTAACATTTTGAGCCAAGGCATTTATGAGGGGACACAAAATGGCGGTGGAATATTGCTCTCCAGCAACATATGTGAAGCTTTTGCTCTTTGTGACCGCCAAGCAGCCCTCATATAATGTTGTTGCAGGCACACACACACACACACCCTCCAAAGTGATATGTCCTTCCATTTTGGGTATGCTTCCCTTCTGCTTTTGGTGACATCTGAGCAGCCCTCCTCTTTTTAAAGTGGGAACAATAACTTTAGTTGTCTTTCATCACTTGTGTTATACTTGACTATGTTTTATCACGTGCCGTGAAGACATTTTGGGACTAATGCATGCAAATGATTCCAAAACGTGATTTGTGATTAACGCACCAAACTAGTTTCCCACCAAGTCTAATAATTAAAAGCGTCAAATATAGCTGCAACACCCATGCTCCTGGGATGAAATATTACAGTTATGAATCCCTTGAAGCCATATGTTTATGCATGCTCATGGATTTATAATTGCAAACGAGGCGATGCCTTGATCATTTGCCAACTTACGTTGTTGCTGTGCTCCATGTTTCCCATGCACGTTATTAACATTCATTATGAAAAGCAGCGCTGCGGATCTGATGTCCTTTCTCTGTGACCTTTTCAGAACAACTAGATTTTCTTTTTATAGAAGGTAAATGCTCTGCCCCAGTCATCAGTATGATGTTACAAAGGAGGATACCGTGTTTCAAGCATTGCTGATCATGGAATCAAGAGTCAGCGGTGAAGCCCCAAAAGGAGATGCAGAGCAGTCTGGACACTGTGGTGGCCTCCGCGCTATGTGTGCCATTGCCGGGTGGTGGCTGCTGCAAGAATTTGGTGCCAGTTCTCATGAACGTTTGGAGGACCCCAGGATGCCAATACTAGGATATTATGAGAAGTGCAGGCCTCCCAGTGGGCTACGGCCCAATATGTCAGCTCAGAGGCTGGTCCTGGGCGAGCGCAAGCAGCCCACTGGGCTAGTCCCCGTCCTGGAGTCTAAGTGATGTAGAGTCTGATTAAGTCCCCCTGAAAGCTGAGGAAATTGTTGTAGCTGCAGCTGTTGCTGTTAAAAGTCCTTTTAACAAGGAGGCAGCGGCGGCAACGGAGAAGCATAGAACCATAGAAAAGTAGAGTTGGAAGGGGCCTATAAGGCCATCAAGTCCAACCCCTGCTCAATGTAGAACTCATTCAGCTTTCATGCACTCTGCAGGCAGCAGCACTGGAAAGCCCCAAGGGAGGTTGGTTAAGTCCTGGTTAAGTCCTCTAAGGGGCTTTCCAGAAAGCTCAAGCAGCTGGAGAGGAGGCTGCAAGGGCAGAATGAGATAAAAACTGTAAAATAAAGAGTGCATGCACCACCACCACCAGCACCACCCTCAGCCACCTCCTTTCAGTAAGGTAAGCACAGAAGCCCTACACACTGAGCAATTTCTCTCAAATTCTTACCCTTTCCCACCATTTTAGGGTGTGATTTCTTTTCACCCCTCTCCCCAACAAATGCTCAAAATAAATAGATTGAAAAATCTGGCACAGTGCTAAAATATTATCAAATGGCTACATATCTTTTTCAGGTTTAACTCAGGTTTAAACTTGTATTAACAAGTGCTCTGTCCCAAACTAGGTACTCCCTCAGGGCATTTCCATCCTGACGTGTTATAAAGCAGGATTTTACAACTTTTTAACTGGGAAGTTTTATCTCTTCCCAGTGAACCTTGACTCACAATTTTAGTGTTGCAAAGTCCCCATAAAAGATACTTAATACTCTAGTATTTTTGTTCTGTGAGAATATTTTACATCGTCTTACAGATTGTTGTAGAAACTCTTCTGCCATTTAGGAGGGAAAGCTCAGTTCACAAACCAGTTATACTCTGTGTTTCTAATCTTCTCCCCATACTCAAGATCACACTGTTGTACTCCACATTCATTCATTAAAGCAGAACAATTAACCACTCTCTAGATTTGTACAAACAGCCCTAATGTTGATTTGAACCCCACACTTTCGCCAGAAAGATATACTGTATTGAGAGGATAGCAAAATCTATCCTTTTATTACTCTTTAAATATCCCGAGTCTGAGTACAAAAGTATGGTTAAAGATTGTTAAAGGGAAAACCATCCATGTTAACATAGAATAAATATTTACAGCTAATTTCCTAAAGCGCTGCGTACCTATTCTTGTCATATGTGGGTAAATGTGGGTGCAGATGACAAGACCAAGGCTTACACAATCTGCTTACTTTTCTATACTCATTCCCTCTGTCCTCCCCATTCCTTTTTCCTTGTGTGTCATGTCTTTTTTGACTGCAAGCCTGTCATCATCAGGCGATCACTCGTGACCGAGTAAGATTGTCTTCCGGGATAAAAGGAGGAGATTCTAAAGAAGATTGTGTAGACTCTAGCGATGGGTCCGTAAGTGACTGTGGAGGCCAATTCTAGATCCACACAGCTTCCCACAGTGAGGACACAGGTTACCAGATAGAAGATGGTCCTGTAAAGGATTCATTTGACGTGCTTTTCGCTTAGCATGTTTCTCCCTTTCACCTTGCACTCGGGCTTCTTCAAAGTCCATGGAACCTTTGTGAAAGGCCAACCTCCATTTAGATCGTTCATGGGCCAGAGCTTCCCAGTTTTCGATGTTTATATTGCATTTTTTTAGATTAGCCTTATGAACATCTTTAAACCTCTTATATTGACCACCGATATTCCGCTTTCCATCCTTGAGTTGGGAGTAAAGTAACTGCTTTGGGAGACGGCAGTCAGGCATTCGAACAACATGACCGGTCCACTGAAGTTGGCGTTGAAGGATCATTTTTTCAATGCTAGTAGTCTTTGCTTCTTCCAGTACACTGACATTTGTTCGCCTATCTTCCCAAGTAATTTGCAGGATTTTCCGGAGGCAACGTTGATGAAACCTTTCAAGGAGGTGGAAGTGACGTTTATAGATAGTCCATGTTTCGCAGGCATACAATAAAGTTGGTAATACAATGGCTTCATAAACCAGTGTTTTGGTCTTCTTACAAATATCCCGATCCTCGAACACTCTATGTTTCATTCGAGAAAATGCGGCACTTGCGGAGCTCAGACGATGCTGGATTTCACTGTCGATGTTAGCTGTAACAGAAAGATAGCTGCCAAGATAGAGAAAATGATCGACATTTTCCAGTATTGTCCCGCCAAGCTGGATAGATGGCATCACCAAAGGATTGGCTTGCACTTGCTGATGAAGCACTTTGGTTTTTTTGATGTTAAGTGAGAGACCAAGTTTTTCGTATGCTTCTGCAAAAGCATTTAGGATAGTTTGGAGATCATCCTCTGAATGTGCGGAGACCACATTATCATCAGCATACTGAAGTTCCACAACGGAGGTTGTAATTACCTTACTTTTTGCTTTCAGCCTGCTGAGATTAAAAAGCTTTCCATCTGTTCGATATATAATTCCCACACCGGTGGGAAGTTTCCCCTCGACAAGATGTAAAACCATGGCGATGAAAATGGCAAATAATGTTGGGGCGATAACACATCCCTGTTTAACACCTGATCCCACTTTAAATGGAGCACCATGAGAGCCGTTGTTGTCCAAAACCGTTGCCGTCATGTTGTCATGGAGAAGTCGCAAGATATTCACAAATGTATTGGGGCATCCAATTTTCATAAGGATAGTCCAGAGAGCTGTACGGTCTACAGTATCAAAGGCCTTAGCCAAATCGATAAATGCCATATAAGGGGTTGATTTTGCTCCCGGCATTTTTCTGGAGCTGACGTGCAGTAAAAATCATGTCTACTGTCCCTCTAGAGGGGCGGAAACCATATTGAGTTTCAGGGAGGATCTCTTCTGAAATAGATAGAAGACGGTTTGCGAGAATCCTAGCAAATATTTTACCTGCGGTTGCTAAGAGAGAAATGCCCCGATAGTTTCCACAGTCTGTTCTATCACCCTTCTTAAAGAGGGTGATAATTATGGCATCCCTGAAGTCTTCTGGGATCTCTTCTCTTATCCAGATTTTTTCGATGAGTTTATGAAGATGTTGTACAAGTTCGGGCCCCCCCTTCTTTAAAGATTTCAGCAGGAATCCCATCTGGTCCACTAGCTTTGTTGTTCTTCATTTGATTAATGGCTTTTTTTACTTCATCCAAAGTGGGGAGTATTGCAAGTTCCTCTTTAATTTGTTTTTGCGGGATTTGCGAAAAAATCTCATTATCCACCTTAGACTTACGATTTAAAAGGTCATAATAATGCTCTTTCCAACGCAGTGCAATAGACTCTTTGTCTTTTAAGAGTTTGGTGCCATCTTTTGATTGTAAAGGGTTTGTACCATAGGTTTTTGGTCCATAAATGGCCCTTGTGGCCTTAAAAAAGCCCCGTGCATCATGAGATTCTGCAAGTTGTTGAATTTCTTCAGCTTTCTTTTTCCACCAAGCGTTCTTAAGTTCTCTTGTTCTTCTTTGGACCTCAGCCTTTGCGCTAGCGTAGGTTTTTTTCTTGGCAGCGCAGTTTAATATCATTTTGCCATATTGGAAGGCTTTCCTTTTTTGGTCAATTATATATTTAATCTCATTGTCATTTTCATCAAACCAATCCTGATGTTTCTTAGTTTCATATCCAATAGTTTGTTCACAAGCTGCAGTAATGGAGGTTTTCAGCTTAGACCAATGGTCCTCAATGTTGTCAGGAGGTTCCGTAGGTATGTGGGTAAATGTGGGTGCAGATGACAAGACCAAGGCTTACACAATCTGCTTACTTTTCTATACTCATTCCCTCTGTCCTCCCCATTCCTTTTTCCTTGTGTGTCGTGTCTTTTTTGACTGCAAGCCTGTAGGCAGGGACTGTCTTGTTTAGTAGATTATTTGGAGGAGCAGTCTATTTGGCTGGGGAGCAGCATAAAACGACTGATACATGAATAAATAAATAAATAAATAAATCTCTTTGTTAAGAACTTTGCTGGTACACTTAAGTCACTAGCAGTTTTGTTTTGTTTTTAACTCCTACCTCCAATTCCCCCATAGGTTCTATCAGCCATCTGGCTTCAGTAGGAATCTGGTATGTATCTCATTTATATACAGTCATGCCTTGGATTGAGAGCATAATTCGTTCCGGAAATGTGCTTGTAATCCAAAACACTCTTATATCAAAACGAAATCCCCCCCAAAAAAATTTGTACAGAGATTTTTAATTTAAGCTGTACTACAGTACTTGTATTGCTAGACGTCGCTTGTATATCAAGTAAAAAATAAATAAATAAATATTTAAAAATTTGCTTGTCTCTCAAACCAAGTTACTTGCAATCCAAGGTATAACTGTACCGCCCAATAGCCAAAGCTCTCTCGGCAGTTTACAACAATTCACAAAAAAAACACTGGCTTCCCTGTAACCCTGCTTCCCCTCTCATCTCCCAGGGCAGGGGGACAGTCGGACTGGAGCAGGCCCTGGTGTCCCCTTTGCCTGCTCCTGCCTCCCTCACTCCTTTTTCTTTCCCACAGGGCCGTTGATGTCAGTTAGCCCTGGGGAGGGGGGGCAGTCCAACTGGAGCTGGCCCTGATGTTGCCTTTGTATGTTAACAGCAGTCAGCAGTGCAGCAACTTTGCTTCATCCCTCTACAACACTGTAATCTATCATTTCGGCAAGCAATTACAGATGAGTTAATCATTGATCATGAAAGGCATCCTTGGCTGCTAGAAGTTGTTTCAAAGTTGCTTCCTTTGAGGTGCTAACAAAATAGTACCGGCTTTCCCATAAGACGGTCCTTTGAAGTAGGAAACATTGGTTCTGGGTTTCAAGGTGTGTTTCTCTTCGCCTCCCCTCCACCTCATCAGCAAACCACTCTTACCATACATATACAGCAATCTGCCACCTGCCTGGAGGTAATGAGCTTGAAATGCAACCAAACATGTTACAGAAGTAATGAGATGTTCCATGATATGAATGAAGATGTTCTCATTTATAAGCCCAGTTGTTGCACAAAGGCAAATTTCCATCGTAAACAGGCATAGATGGAATTCTTGAGTGTCTGAATAGACTGAGGCTTGTGTGGTGTGTGTGTGTGTGTGTTTGTGTGTGTGTGTGTGTGTGTGTGTGTGTGTGTGTTCTTCTCCATTTCTGGAGCTATCCACATCTGTGTCCTAAATCCCTGAAGTGTTCTGTCAAATTCACTTGCGTTTTGCTGGAGGGCCTTCTCCTGAACTTTAGTAGGACGTGTTTTGTAGAAGGATTTTCTGCATAATAAAGATGGGAATGTTAAGTCACAGAAAGGATTGCATGATTAATTGCATGTTTTCTGGCCCTGTGACTGGAATGTAACTTCTTTGAAAGTCCTAGGGAACATCATTGTTTTATACGAATATAAAAGATACAATTTCATGTCTTGAGGAATTACAGTCTTAAATCAGACACAATTACTACTACTACTACTACTACTAAGAAGTATCCTGCCATTCCACATGGGCAGAGCAATCCAACGGAGGAACAGCCAAATCCAAAGCACTGCTAAACTCGTGCTGGCAGGACAAAAGGTGTGTGGGTGCATGGGGAAGAGGCTGGAGGGAAATTATGTTGGCATCAAGGCTGGTTATACTTTTGTTTGTATTCTATGGGCATGTCAGGGGAACAGGAGGTCTTTGGATCCAGCACATCCAAAGCCTTCTCTGCTACGCCCCTGGAATGCCCCCCCTTTTCTCATTACTGCTTTTGGAGCAGGCAACAGCAGAGTGGCAAGGGCAGCAAACAGTTCTGTGCCCACACGGAGGAGGCTTGTGAGTCTCGAAGTTCTTTCTCAGCTTGTGGGCTATAGCTCTCCTTGAGTGAGAGTGGGATGTGCCAATCCGCAAAACACAACGGCCTCATTGGTCATTCCCTGACCAATAGAATGTTGCAGGCAAACAACCACTATAAGCAGGCCTTCTCATGGTGGCCACCCACCCTCTGGGGACAACTCTCCCATGTGTTGTTCAAGAGGCAGAAACTGTAGTGAGACTTTAAACGTGTTCTTGAATGCACATTTGTTTGCAATTGGCTTTCAATTACTTCTAATGAACTGTGACTGTTCTGTTTTTATATTTGTCTTTGTTGTTTAATGTTTCTTAATTATTTATATTTAATATTGTTCTTAAACTGTTTTTAAATTGGTTCTATTAATTTGTTGTTTATATATGTTATTGTGTTGCACAAACTGCTTAAGAGATTAAGGATATTACAGTGATAAAAGTATTGGGCCGCACATGCCAATGTGAACTGCCCGTAAATCCCCTTGTCAAGGTTCCACCTGTACCAGGACACCTTGATCAGCTCCTTAAAGATATCTGCCTCTTTAAGAGCCCCTCCTGTATCAGGATGCCAATTCTCTGCCTTTTACCTTCTCTTCCTAGTAACATGGGATTAGGCTTTAGGAGTGGTGCAAAAGATACTCCAACAACTGAATGGTAACAATAACTGTTTACTTTAGTAAATTTTGGTATAGTAGATTCACAATAACTTAAGGTACAAATAGAGCTATATACTTCAAAAAAGCAGGTATAATAGAAATAAAAGAAATAATAATACAGTTCTCTCTAACCTAGGTACTCTTTTACCTGTAACCTTAATAGAGATTCCTTCTCAGCCTAGCCCTGGCTGTTCTGCATTCTTCAGTGAGTGATATTTAGACTCTGCTTCTCTGTCTGTCTCTGCTTCTTGGTGCCTGCAGAACCTCTCCTCCACACAGCTTCTCCTCTCTCCAATTTCGCTCTCCTCTCCCTCCTGCAGCTTCTACCATCCACCTTTATATACACTCTCACAGAACTAGAAGGTTACAATCAGTGTGACCTAAACTGAGGAAATGAAACTTAAACTCCATTAGGGGTGGAAGGAGACTTCTCTCAATGAAAGGGAAACTTTAACTCCATAGGGGAAAATGAAACTCACGAGATGTTTGGGTA